>BLXT01000540.1:726709-738044 GCA_019648995.1 Plakobranchus ocellatus | reverse complement strand
TTATTATTATTATTATTATTATTATTATTATTATTTAATTATCATATCTTCTTTTCTTTACTCCTTTCCTTCTTGTTAATGAAGAGAAACAAATTGACCATCTCTGGTTTATGTTGGTAATGCGAATTTTTAACATTACTTCCCTTCGATTCCATTTTTGTTTAAAAAAAAATGTTAACATTGCGTTATTTTTTATTAATAGATCTTTTGAATTGCAGCTTGGTGGCAACTTAAGTGTAAGACAAAGTACAATTTAAAAAGTTCTTGCAAGACGCTGTGATAAATCATATTAATTAACAATAGATACCGTTAATCATGTTTGGAAGCTGTAGTCAGGAGACTGAGAGATTAGTTAAAAGCGCTATTTATCTAGATACATAATAATAGCAATAGTGGCAACAGCTTTGCGTTAGATTAGAATCTAGCATGTTATACGATTTACAACTATCGTAGTGAATTTTATATCGGATGGCCAACTAAAAATAGTATCACAACCCTTAGGAGGGTCGGGGAGTGTTGGGGAGGAAGAAAGCGATATGCTGTTTGTCCTTCCAGTATGAGGATCAGTTTATTCTACTTTTCTTATAATTGTTTAATTTTTTGATTCAACCTTCCATATACATATATCATTACAATCTGTGGCTTTATAAACCATAACTTCGGCTATAAGCTGTTTCTTTTATTCATAATATTTAAACTTGCTAAAAGGCAATGTAGGTAAATTTCTTATGAGTTATGTTTTGGTCAGACACTGTATTGAATTGCATTGCTTGTAATTTATTCTTATGAATAGAAAAATCTGTGTTGATTTCCCAGTTATGTCAAAAGATACACGAGTTTCAAGATTGTGTTTTTGTCTATCAGAGTTAATAAAAGGGTTTTAAAGTCTTGTCGTTAGAGCAAAAGCACTCACTTATACTTTTTTTCTTGTTTACTCCGGGTGTCTTGCATTGTTTTGTACAACTTGAATTTTAACGCATTAGACATAAAAAGGTTGTATACTATATATTTCATTTTTTTCTCTCGTTGAAGCTCAGAATAAAATTAAATAAATTATTGGTAATTGTAACAATAGTATTCATAATGTAAAAATAAAACAATGGCACAATTGGGAATGTTTAACGATGAAATACCGTACAACTTTGGCAGCAGTTCTCTTCACACAGTCATTATTTGTGGGAAGAAAACCATTAAAAGCAATCAAAGCAAAGATCTTATTAAGTTGAATGACCTATTTTTACAGAACTGAAAGAGTGAGGAAATATCTTACAAAGGGCTTAAGGGATTTTGTACAAATGGACCTCATATCAATTATTTAGATTGTCATTTGGAAATTCCTTGACTTGGTAAAAGCGTTTGATGCGCACACAAAAAAAAAATGATAGCCCTGGCCTTACAAATTAGAAGCCACTTTAAATATTTATATTATCTTTACATCGACAAAAGACTGATCTTTTAACATATCATGAGCATATACTCAAATTGCATTCTAGCAACTAACCATGAATGTACATGCATGAAGTGGTGGCTTCATGATCTTCTTAAATTTGGCTTAAGATTGCAGAAAGATTAAAAATAATTTCCGAAGCAAAGGCCGGGCCCAAATTACATACCAGAATGATTTTACACATAAAAGATATCGTAATACCTACGTCTGAATGGATAGCGCTGCGCTGTGATTGTCAAGTCTCTTGCACAGGAGTTAATCACCTTTTTGGCTTGAACACAAAAAGGTAACAGAGATAAAAAGTTCGAGCCTCTGAGAACGTTTTGCACCTATTGGGATCTCATAATTATAAGAACATAGTTATGTCGAGGCATTGACTAAACAAAGTCTCTGTAGTTTCATAGGCATTAATACTATTGATATAAGTGTAGTTCTATGGGACATCTTCATATGTCGGGTCTGTTGCAGGTATTGGCGGCCATTGTTCTTGGTTTCTCCGCTACACAGTTGTCTTTCACGAGTTTGGGATATATTTTAATAGATTATTCACAGACTCCTCTTGTTAGAGATGAAACCCCTTGCAATTCAATTACCCTATAAAAAATTTCTACTGCCTAAAATTGCAGTGTTATAAAGCTGTGAATCTTATTACAGATCAACCCATTAAAAAAAAAAGCGATATTTCCCAAAATCTTCAAAACATGTGAGCTCTCTTTGTTAAATATGATCAATCTAATCAAGGCCCATGAATCACATATGTAATTTGCAAAATAACAAGACATGACTTGGAGAATTTTCGATCGCTCAGGTCCTTTTCAAAATATCTAAATCAATGAAAATTATTGCAGGCCTGCATCAACTCCCGACCAATTCATTGGAACGATATCAATCAATCAGGAATCTTGTATAGAGTCTCACCAACCTCATATCAAGACAAAAGAGTACGGAAAGAGAAATGGAGCATACGCGGTTATTATGGGAACTGGTATCTCAAAGTATCGGTTGATATGTATCATGCTAGTCTTTTAGCAAGGCCTACGGCCAGTTTACACATCCGTCAACTCAAATAATCTATATTTTAGAAGGTTTTTTTTTCAGGGCTTTATTCCTTATAGTTTATTATGGTCATGCACCGACAATCTAGTGTAGATTTCACTCAAGATCAACAATGATTTAACAATAGCTGTGGAAGAGGAGGTTTTCAAGTCATCACATGAAGGACTGAAAAAAGAATCACAATAATAACAGCACTACAGTAAACAATGCAAAGGTTTATCGATGCAACATTTCATAGAACAATTAATGACATGTCCGAAAAACTCTAGAGCGGACTAAAGTATTAATATCACAAAGAAAACCATACTTCGCATCAAATATAGGGATTGCCCAACATTGATCAAGTGAATCAGCACGCTATTATCAAATCAATTAAGTGACATTACTTTGGAATAGCATAAAATTACAAATCTCGCCCGCAACATTGTTTAAAATCATAGATTAAACCATTTGATATGACGTGTATAAGACGTATCAAACATATTTCTAACGATGAAAATTTTGTTAATATAAATATATAGTAATACGCAGCCGCACACAATAACGTCTGTTGTTTAAAGCAGAAACACAGACGTGTGGACAGGCAGGCAATGCATTCACTAGCAATAAATTACATTAAGTTTTCGATTGTATTTTACTTGTCATGGCGAGTGGGATGAACATCAAATGCTGTTATAACATACTATTGAATCAGAGTAAGTTGGACGTTTCCTCACTCTTCTCATGTTTGGATTAATAAAATATCACGCCAACTGAGGAATATAAATCATTAAAAAAATATATCTGTTTAACCTGTTATCCGAATTTTTTAGCCTGTTTTATGGAAGATAAGTATTCCTATGCCTTATGGAAATTCTTACTCATAAAAACATTATTCAGTTAATCTTTTTCGTTTCTATTTTCCATTGTATAGAATTGTCTGTGAATGTTGCACTACTTTCCAAGTAGAATTATCTCATTCCGTGCAGTCTGGTGTGCTTTGAAGCAGATGGGATAAAGACAACAATTCTACAGGTGCACAGTTAGTGCTACGAAATTTATATATAGCAGAGGATCTACTGTCATATTATATATTTTGTGATTAGAACTTTGGCTGTGATCGTTTTATCAACCTTACACGCTGGCGACGTGACAAACAATATGAGATAATATTAAGCTCATAAGCAGGGCACATCCAGATCTACAGCTAAAGTATTGTGTTCATCAGATCGTGATGAGCGAGTGCTTAGGGGAAGACAAGCTTGAAAATTCGCTCGTCCCCTGAGCTTGCGGATGCAGCTAGAAATGAACAGCAGAGGATATGGGCGAGCAGCTGTGTGATCACATCACTAGTTAGCAAGATTACTCAGTTGGGCTTCGCGACCAGGCTGACAACAACATTGCTCACTTCAGAACTCTATAAAACTGTAGATGCACCAGTAGCCTATGTTGAATAAAGTAAAAGCCAGTGGGAAGGCGACCCGCGCTATTCTGGAATAAAAAGAGAAAAAGAGAGGGATGGAGGGTGGTATCAGTATCAGCGATGACTGTAGGGTGGAGAAATTTGCTGGAGTGTGTCTTGTAATTTCATAATGATGAATATTCGGAAATGAATATAATTATAAACATGCTAAATGAAAGGATTAACACTGCAAAAGGCGTCAAATTAATATACGATGGTTTCAATACTGTTTGTATGCTTTATCAGATCACTTTACACACAAAACTTTTGCTTTCGTTTTGTCTACATAAATGGACAAGGACCCACAATAAGAACATCAATTATGCTCGTCCCAATGTTAAAGAAAATCATATCCATTAGAGCAAAAAAGCTCGCGAATAAGTAATGCTTTCAAAAGGCTCAAAAGACTTTAATGATCCCCGGATATAATCCTTACCTTCCTGGACAATTAAGAGAAAAAATGTCTTGTGTTGTCACTTATAGGGTTCCTTTAAGGAAATGATGCACTGAAATATTATTTTAGGTCCGTTCGTTTTGACAGAATCGCTTTAGTCTTATAGTAGAAAATATACGAACATGGCAAGTAAATTATTTGTTAGTCCATTACTTCTAGTAATTCCTTATGCATAAATAGTAGTCAATTACGTGACAGTAAGATCTTGTATCAACTTTCACATGCTTGTAAATTTACACTGACAGTTAAGATGTTATCCTTTGCTGCTTTTATTCTTAGCTTTTGTCATTTACGCACCCTGTAATAGATTTTTATGCGATATTTGACAAATATACTAGTATGGCCCCTCCTTAATGATTCAGTTTTACAAACCAACCAATCGATTTAAAAGATATTACAAGTTTTTTTTTTAATACACTCTTTGAAGTGATACACTGTCTTTAGTAATACCTATAATTCTGGTAACAACATCTTTCAATGAAAAGTGCCATTTAAATTTATTCCTTTTCTAAGCATTGCTTAATTTTAACACCATAGGAACAAGAGGCAATACACGGCGTACAGGTAAGGTACCGGCATAGCAAGGAAAGCAACAAGAGGGCAAATTAATATAAGGATTATAATAACAATCTGGCCGTAGTACACTGAGAGCATAATTATGAAATATTGGAAACTGAACAGAACTGCTTTCATGGCTGCGAAAATTACTTTCTTATCCTATGTTTCTGAAAAGTAAGACCGGTATAATCTTTAGTCATTTTTATAAGAGATAACTCAATATATTATTTATTTTCCCTTTTAAGCATTCTTATATCCCTTCAATTCTCTTTCCTGATTACATTGTTTCACACAAAATTCAAGGAATTGATGGCTCTCAAAAAACAAAGACGGTGAAGTTAACCTTTTTATGGGACGACTCCAAATAATTCAGAATTAAATAACAGTGGGTTTTTTTCTTCACATATATGGTATTGTAGCCTTGTTCTTTCGGTGCCTTGTCTGGAACAGACACTGTCGATCATGTTCCTCCACTCAAACCTATTCTCAGTCAATCTTATAAAGTTGTTGTCGCTTCATTTACCTATTGTCCATGAATTAAGAGGTTTAATAAATTTTATTCTCCGACTACCTCTACTGTGTTTGTCTTCAATCTTTTCAGAATTTGCTAAATGTTCTAACACCTTATATCGGAAATATGTCTTATAAATTGTAGTTGCCTTCGTCGTATAATTTTTAAGTGATCGCTTAAAATCACTCTCTTTCATTGACTTTTTTCTGTCCATAATATCCTCATACTTCTGATAAACCTCATGTCTACAGCTTCTAGGTTTCTCTCTGTTTCCATGTTTATTGACCATTCATATGCTTTCATTATCATTTTTTTTCCATACATGTTTCTAATTGCCAGTATTGATTTCATTTTTTGGAATGTATCGTTGGCTTTCTTTGAGATGACCATACATTACATTTTTTTTTTTGCAAAATTCAAGGAAAGGCCCATTCTTTCCCTCTCTAAACCTAAAGTATCTACAGATTTTTGGAGTTGTTCATCAGACTGTGCTATTGAAACTGCATCATCTGCATACATTTTCTCCATTGATCTGAAATATTGTAGTCTACATCAGCAAAAATGTTTGATATTCTTTGATTTTGCAAAGATGCTTCTAATTATAACAGACTTTTCGTCAACATTTTTATCAGTTTAAACTGCTTAGGAAAATTATCCTTTATCAGTCTTCTTCCACCTCGCCCTACTTTTCCCATAAATAGGCATCTTCAGAATAGATTTAAAACAGCAACGTTGCTTCAAATCGCTTTTGAAAATGTCAACTTTATTAAGAACTGGAAAAAATAGTTTGAAAGACATCTCTATCTTTGCCGCAAATATGTGTCCTCTCGTGACATGAATTTTACTGGTATGAAGTAGATACCGTTCAATTAAATATTTTAAAGGTGAGTAAATGGCGAAACATTGATAAGTTATAATATCAATTTTGTGTTTAGATATATAAAGTCCGATTATCCGGGCACTTTCAAATATTTTGTTTTCCTAGAATATTCTTTCTAGAAAACAAAACGTTGTGAAAATGAAACTCTATTGCATATTATTTTAAAACAATGTTAGGTTGAGAGATATCTGAGAAAGCCCCCTTTCCTTTTTAAAAGCGGACAACTCTGAATTGTGTTTCGTAAAATGATAGTTTGTTCTTTCCTAACACTGAAAATTTTTCTTAGCGATATTAAAGTTTGATTCGACTTACAACAATGACTTGGTCTCTATAGAATTAACTTGCATGATTTTGATTACAAGCCATTGGAATTCACTTTCTTGAAACCATTACAACCGTAGATACGGACATAGACCAGGCACACTGAGTATTGAATAGGCCACATGCGATTACAGAGTTGACTCCAAGGATTGTTTTGTTTTAAACCAAGATTACATTTTTTTTTTGTAGTAAAATTATTGACAAAATAATGTCAATTCAATACCTCAATCGCTCTCTCAACTCAAGAAAAATCTTCCTCCGTCTTTCACCTTTAAACGCATGGTAAAGAGACTTCAAGAATAATGAAGCGTTGCTGTGAATCAGAACTTTTTTCCAACAACTTATTCATACTAAGATGATTTAAATTGTTTGAAGTCCACTCAAACATACAATAATTAGCTTGAGAGTGATTATACACATCGCAATATAAAAAAAAAAATATTCACATATTGTATACGTTTTGGAAGCCATACAAATTACATCAACATACGTATGGAAAGTAATATCTAATGAAATGGGTTTCAGGTTACTATTTGTAACTTGCTCTATTATTTTATTCTATTGTCAGATCAATTAGCAGTTTTCTATTTTTTTTAACTTAATCCTCAATCTCCAACCCACCCCACGTCTTTCGTGACTGATCCACTTCATCAGCCACTAATGCCACCCGATAGTTTAATAGGGAACGGGCAAAAGGGAAAAAGGCAAGGCACAGTAAACAGATTTAATCACAAGTCAAAATGAGTGAAATTCTCCAATATTAGTGTTATCGATAAACTTATTATTAGGCTGCTACAAAAGCTAATTATATAGGACTGAGAGATACCATCGAGTTAGTTAGAAGCAAAAAAAGGAAAAAAACGTATGTATATGTATAAATGCATATTATAATATTCAAAGCAAAGTTCAAAACAATAATGCTAATAATTTGTGTTACTTCTCGAGTGTGGTCAATAAATAAGATAGTTTGAATACCTTCAAGATAGGTAGAGAAATGTAAGGCTCAATTTATATATCACATTTGACTTTAAAAAAAATGTTGCTTTTTTTTTGGTTTTCTTATTCTCTGAAGCCTCATGAAGGTATGGGCGACCGACGTAAGACAGTGTTACCTTAAGGCGGAGAGATAATGCACAAATGCAGGCTGATTTGAGAACGATATTATGCGCTAGCTCGCGCGCCACCAATGTGCTTTCTTACCTTGAAAGTGATAGTGTAAAAAGTTCTATTTTTTCGTCTTAGTTTAGTTTACAAAAAGGAAAATCTCTTGTTTACTAGAGTTCTATAGCCGACTTTGTGGACTTCCTATCAATATCGGGTTTTGTCGAGGAGAAAGAAAGCAAGCAAGGATAAAAGATGAAGAACCGATAAGGTTTGGCTTGTTTTTTGTAAATAGCCAGTCTACAACAAGGTGATCTCTGGCTTCCAGGCCTTCGGTCAGGCCAGGGCGTCGGTGGCGGGGCCTGAACCCGCGACAGAAGGGTCCCTGCAGATCTCAGGACGGATTCACTAGCCACAGATCCACCGACGCCCCTGTAGAACTGGTGAAGGAACTTATGGATCAAACAATTAAGCCTTCATAACTCTGTCAGCGCTCAGATTTAAGACCCCTCTAATTTTTTTTACATGAACTACACAAATGCTTGCTTACAAAGCCACAAAAATTCACAAAACAAAACGAAAGGCGAGTAAATAAACAACGAATTTTCCGGCTAAAGCCCATGATATTACATTCCGTATCAGACATTCAAGACAGTTAGTCTTTTTTTTAAAACTTTTAATTGAGAATCTGAAAAAATACATCATGTTTAATCATATCATACAGGGAGTTAGAAAATTCCATTCATTTAGATGAGAATTTCATGTGAGCAATGATCTTTCCTCAAAATAGCTAGGTCTCTGCAAGCTGGGCTAGGAAAACATAGCTTCAACAGCACAGAGCTACTATCTACTATCACACGACAGCCGCGATTGCAATACAATACATAAACATACGCGTACACATATAACGTACACAAATACCTACCTGTCCCATTGTTTTGGTCTTTTTATTCGAAAACAGCGCCATAGAGTACTGGGCAGTACACAAGAAACGCAAGGTAATGACATGACGAGACAATGTATCACATAGAACATACTTCACTAATCTTAAGTGAACGTAAACATATATTATATTATTGCCTTTCCATTACATTTTGAATTTCACACGCAAGGCATTGCACGACTGTCTTTGCTACACCTTTATCTAGCGAACGCAAAATAAGATAAAATCCTGATTTCTATAGAACGTGTGGTGTATTTTTTTTTTTTATATAAGCTGACCTGGCCATTCATCTCAACCAGTTATTGTTTTGAAGAGTCTAACGCTGTCATCTTTAGATGCCTTGTCTGGAACACATTGACGATCATGTTCCTCCATTCAAACCTATTCTCAGTTAACCTCATAAAGTTGTTCTTGCCACCATGACCTATTGCCCATGATTTAAGACTTTTAATGCAAGTTATTCTCTGTCTACCTCTACTGCGTTAGCCTTCAATTTTTCCAGTAATTGCTAGGTGTTCTGAACCCTTGTGGTGGCAAATACGACCTAACAACTGTAGTTGCCCCTGTCTCATGGTTTTAATTAGTGATCGCTCAAGATTAGTTTCTTTCAGTACCGATTCATTGGACTTTTCTTCGCTGCTCATAATATCCTCTTCATTCTTCTGATAAACATTTCCTCTTCTGCCTCTAGTTTCCTCTGTTTTCCCTTGTTTATTGTCCAGCTCTCACTACCGTGCAAAAGTACTGTTGATACTTACGCTTTCATTCCCCTTATTTTAGTTTTCATACTTATGTTTCTGTTTGCCAGTAATGGTTTCATTTTTTTTGGAATGTATCTTTGACCATGGCTATTCTTATTTCACTTGTGCATTTACCATATGTTGTTATCAGGAAACTAGATATTTGAATTTTGAAATTATGCTGGGCGACTAAGTTTACTTGCGGTACAAATTGTTTTGGTTTTACCGTATCTTGTTTAGAATGATTACCGTTGAAAGAGAACGATATATCACAATATGACGTAAAATATATTACTAACAATGTATATCATGGAGTGTTAAATCTATTCATAATTGACCTAGGCAAAAAAGAAACAAAAAAAAAAAATAAATAAATAAATAAATAAACAAGCAAAAAACGAACCGGGTAATCTAAAAAACCACACACCTCAAGATACGTGAAAATTAGTAGGTAGGTCCATAAAAATATGCAGTTCATAACGCAGGCATGTTTTTATATTTAAAATAGAATTCTGTTTAAAAAAGGAGAAACAGAAATTTGTAGAAATCCTAAGTGTGTGAAATAAGAGCAAGCGAGAGCGAAGCGAAAAGCAGCATTAAAAGTTTAGTGCGCAAAGTTTGCTTTCTAGGGAATGATATGGAATGATAAAACTAAAAATGGGTTTGGCCAAAGTTTCAAAAAAAAAAAAAAAAAAGGAAGTCAAAAATTTTTAAACTTTTCACAAAGAAATACAAAAACAACACTTTCTATAGCATCAGAGATTAGATTGTTGTTATGGAATAATTAAATTTACTGTCCTCTTGTACACTAGAGCTCTGTATTAATAGTCTTATAAACCTAAAGATGTAGAGAACGTAATAATCTCTGGGACTTGTATTTTTATTATAAGTCACGGAAATATCATTGATTCACGAGCTTAATTCCATAATTTAATTTTAAAATGTTTATAGGAATCCTTGATCAATACAGTTGTAAGATGAATATCATTCCTCTTGAAAGATAAATGAAATATTTTTGTGGTGACAATCTGTCTCAAGTTATGGAGAAAACGAATAAAATTCCACATTTTAAGGAGAGATGAATAAATAACAATGATAACAGCAACACAACAAAACTACGAAAACATAAATATATAGATAATAGTAATAATAATAATAATAATAATAATAATAATAATAATAATAATAATGATAATAATGATAATAATAATAATAATAATAATAATAATAATAATAATAATAATAATAATAATAATAATAATAATAATAATAATAATAATAATAATAATAATAATAATAAAACTAAGAATAATTATTATGGTCATGATTATACTAACTGTAAGATAAGTCTCTGCTTTCATCAGTTACATGTTTCTTTTCAGACAAAATGCTTAAAAAAAAACAGAACAAAAAAAAAAAAATTAAAAGAAAAAAAAAATTACGCTTTGAAAAATAAAGAATACAGATGATTCGCACAAATGAAATCTATATATATTTTTTTTTCTTATTAAAGGTGCAATATTTTTCAAAACATTTAAATGAGGAGTATAAAAAAGAGAGTGATCAATAAAAGGCACGAGTGGTTATTGCAGCAGAGTGATAAATGTATATGATTGAAAAATAAAAGTGTGCTAAGTGTGGCAACAAAAATAGCACAGAAGACATGAAGAAAAGTATTGTATTCCAACATGATTTGTAAAAGGCTTTGTTACCAACAACCAAGCGGGAATCTATCGTTCATGTTTAAGTTAAGAGAATTTTTGTTCGTTATTTCTTATCATCAATTTGTGAGGTAGTTTGGGTAAAACCCCCGCTTGTCACTAAATCTAGTTTTAAATACCGGCCAAAACAATTGCTGAAGCCATACCTCATGTATTTTTGTT
>BLXT01000540.1:628621-645395 GCA_019648995.1 Plakobranchus ocellatus | reverse complement strand
ATATATATATATATATATATATAATATATATATATATATATATATATATATATATATATATATGCATATATTATTGAGAGAGAGAGAGAGAGAGAGAGGAAGATAGAGGTAGAAAGAAACAGATAGAAAAGAAATGTTTGATTGCTTGATTGGCGTTATAAGAGCATTCTGTGATAGTTAAAAATACTTTTTCCCCCTTGCTCCCCTCCTCTCCCTTCCCCATCCCCCATGTCTGAGTGTGACAAGCTTCGATGGATCATCAAAATTGCACATTGCACATTGTTTGGAATTTTTACTCTCCTTGCTTCGAGAAAAACAAAAAAAGAAGATAAGCAGATTATGCATGGAATTTGACAGATATTAAAAATACTGCCAATCATTCAGCTGTTCAAAAAAGCGGTATTTATTTGTCGAGGAAGAAATTTTCTAGCATTAATAATTAATAGCAAGATTGAGAGAAAAGACCAAATCGACGCCATCAAGGACCGGGTGGTTTGGGCAGTGTTTTTGGATAGCATGATGGCTCAGAACCGACATGGCTTTCGTCAGATGTTTTGGAACTCAAGGATTTACTCAAGCAATATGATAATGAGGATGAGGATGACGACGATGATGATGATGAAGATGAAGATGATGATGATGGTGATGATGATGATGATGATGATGATGATGATGATGATGATGATGATGATGATGATCATGATGATGATGATGATGACGATGACGTTGACGCCGATGGGGATGATGACGATGAAGATGATGACATAATCATGCTTATTTTTTCCCAATCATTTTATTTTCCTTTAAAACAGAGTGCTTTTACTTTCCCATACGGTTTTTTATGGTGAAAAATTCCAAGCCCACTTTATACAGACCTTGGTTTGGGACTGTGGGTTTAACCATCGTTGTTGATTTTATACACTTTGCTGAACGCATTGTGGAAACAGTAATGCCGGATCAGACATTACATTGAAACTCTAAGCTTCTTTTCTCCGCTAGCTCTTCCAATCTCTAATGCATTTTTCCTCTCAAAGATTAAAGCTTCTAAATTAAACGTAAACGCTTTTTCTGCATAGTATTCAATTTTTAAAAGTTGTTTATCATTTGTGTTTTTAGTATTCTATCACTCTTGCTTATAATATCCCATGGTTTCTTAAGATACATATTTGATTAAGCTTGATTTGACAGAAAATTATTTTTCTCTTTCCCACGTTATCTCTACATTCCCAACGTTTTTCGATCCCTTAATGACTTGTTTTTGGGTAATCAGGGATATTTTCTAGCATTCTATTCTATGATTCTACTCTCGAAACTTGAGTTTTACTCTTGGTCTTTTTTCAGGTGCATGCACATGATGGGAAAAAATGGTTCGTGCCCACAGAAAGTAGATGTTACATGTAAAAAAAAAAAACAAAAAAGGACAAGAGCGCAGTGAATTGATATCTAAATATTTAAGTCCTTTCTCAATACAAGTCGATTGGGTATTACTGACATATTACTCTTTTCATTCATCAACTCATAATATCCTTAACTCATTTCATCAGATCTGTTTTTCGTTCTTTCTAGAATTTCGTTCATATTTTAACTCATGATAGACTTTCTTGCCTTTTTATTGTTTTGTAATACTTGTTTGTACTTTCTAAGTTAACCAGTTTCATTTGGATAATTTTACGATCTATATGCAACTCTCTTCATGCTGTATTTGGCTAAACTGTTATGGTAAAGGGAATCTCTTCGCTCCATAGAAGAACACAGCTCATCAATCTTACAAAGCAGCTAATGCGAAAATGTTCGCGTAGCATACCATCCAAACATGATCAATCATTTAAGAATATATCAAAAATACACAACGCGCAGTTATCACAACAAACATGGACCGTGATAAAAAGAAACTAACTGATGTATATGCTATCAAAAATAATTGATGGAACAAGAGAAATTCGAAATTAGAATTTTAATATCAATATTAATTTGGAAATCGCAATGGTATAAAGGTACGGCTTTTCATGTTTTCAATGATCTGCCGTTTGAAAATAGTCCCTTTTTTTTCAAATTATTATTTCTTTTCAAGGAAAGCCATACTTTTCTCAGACTGAATTTCAAAAATGAAAAGAAATATTACATTTTGAAAAGATGTCAAGGTCTTTTGAAATATCTATATCTTTCACAGATGTGTCAATTGTGTTTTTCTCAGTATCTGCTTTTGACGTATTTATTTTCAATATCTCTTGCACCTACAAACCTACTTTGGTTCGAGAAAAAGTATGAGTGCTGGTTTAGGCATTCTCTTTATCTAATTGTATGCACATCATTCAGTCATAGACTACACAAATCCATTGCATGATTTCATCATTTAACTAACAGATATTCTCCAGAAAACAATAGTTAGGTATCAAACTTTTATTGCCGTCGTTTCCCTTAGGCTCAATTTTGTGGAACGGCATTGGTATTATTTATCAATATTACAAAAAAGAGACAGATTAAAAATCATAAGTGTCTAATATTCCTAAAACCATAAAATATTAAAACGTTAAAGAAATATGTTGACTTAAAACATGCCCACCTAAAAACCTTTTGTGGACAATGATAACACATTGACATATTTATTGGATTTTATTGGCGCACCACAAAACTTCGTTTAAGCGACGTTATTATGCTTGCCCTCAGCTTCTTCATTTAAGAATATAATTGCATTAGCTTAGTTATGTGTGTGTCTGGGTTTTTTTAATCCGCCATGCACCTTTTTGGGAAACTCATATGAAAATATATTATCTGTGTACCCTTAGGCATGCGATCAATTTAGTTCTTCATCTCATTATGTGGAACAAGTTTCAGAGAATTCAATCTTTTTCTTTTCAGACGATGGAAACAAAAAGCAAAGCAAAGAGGGTGTTGAAAATCCAAGATGACAGCGTCAATGGCACAATCGCCAGCAGTGAGATTTTGTAAATCCAATTTTGTTGCGGGTTCGGTTCAAGCCTGAGCCACCTCTACTGGGATGACCAGGCCATGAACACCTGAATTCTCCATATAGCTGATATCTTTTATGTACAATATACAAAATGAATGATGAAAAAAACAATACAAAGTTTACTTCACTGCATCGAAAGGCACAATCCTGGTTGTTTTTTTTTTAATTAGTTTTTGGTTTTTTTTAAATGATCTCACAGTTTAAAAAATATTGGGCCTGAGACAGGTAAAGGAGCCGCAACAGAAGGGCTACAGCGACAAGGAATATACTGGTTTTCAGGAGCTTCCTCTCTAATCAATATCATAAATCATTCTCCTCTCCCCTGAGCCGGAAAACTCTAATCCAATCTGTTTGTATAATGTCAAGATAAAGGCCAAGACATTGATAACTATTATGAGTGATTGTTTTCTTATGTGAAAAAAACAACATCATCTTGGCCCTAACAGCGAATTTTGGTGATCAGACAAGCTCTTTTTGCTGCAAACTCATGAACATAAAATATGTACCGCTACAGTTTATTCGGGATTTCCCAATGAAGTAAGGCGTGAAAGTCTTGATAAGAAATGCAAGGAAAAAATAAATCTTGCTTCCCCAGCTTTACATCAGTTGATAACGCAATGGACAAAACATGATTTGCATAAGAATATCAAATCCACGATTTGAATACGAACACTGGATTCGGATTCGATCACCTCTTACGACAACTCGCGATTGTACGAGTAATTTTGTAATCCCATGCCCATGGCTCGACCATCGCCAGTGTGATTTATGTACATACCATGCGAACAAACGTATTACACTCCTGGCAAGGAAAAACTGCATCCTCGGTCATACTGACATACCAGGACTTAAAAACAGATAAAATCAGTCAATCAGTCTTGCTGTAGAGTTAACTAGGATGGTTCTTCTGTGGCCCGGTGAGCATCCATTTCTAGTGAATAGTTTGAAGAAGCTTAGTCGCCACTGTTCTGAGGTAATCATGAATAAACATAGCATTGTTTAGTGGAAATAGCAAGCTCTGTTGCGTTGTACCGCAAGATTAGTGGATTGTTTCTCCGAAGTCTGGTGTTGCCAGATATAAATGATTAATGTTAGAGCTATATGGCTCAGGGTCTCGCAAAAAACAGAGAAAGAGTTGGATATTAGGGCATAGAGATGAAAAGAGAGAGAAGGAGAGAGAGAGAGAGAGAAAGAGGGAGAGAGAGAGAGAGAGAGAGAGAGAAAGACCACATACAGGAAAGAAAAGAGGAGCTGAAAGAGATAATTATCGAAAGCGTTGAGATATAGAGACAGAGCGGGCAGACAACATGAAAGTATCTAACGATTGGAAAAGATTACTAAAAGATATAGGGTAAATACCGCTCTCTCTCTCTCTCTCTCTCTCTCTCTCTCTCTCTCTCTCTCTCTCTCTCTCTCTCTCTCGCTCTCTGTTATTTTTTTTTTCAAGATTTGTGCAAGATTTGTTTCCCTAATACTTTGATGCTCATTCGACCTTTTTTGTAATAATTATAGTGGAGTTTATTAAACAAAATAACTGCTCAAATTTAGAATCACCAATAGCCTGGAACTCAAGAACGTCAGAAATGTGGCAAGGTGTGTGTGTGTGGGGGGGGGGGGGCGTCAGAACTTACAACAATATGGCTTACTCTCACGCCAGGAAAACCCCAGGTCCAGTTGAGGTGACAAGTCGAGTAAATAGGTCATATTTTGAATTATTCATTATGATTGGTCCAAGATGTAATTATTTATATCAAACGTGATCAATGAAGCTAAGAGAATGTATTGCATACTTATAATTTTATTTTTAAAGGTAAAAGATGGATATATGTCAAATAAAATCAATTTATCATTTTATTAGCAAAAAAAACCTTTAAAAATGTTGTGAGAGTGCACTATCATTGGATTTACTGTATAAGTGGGCATATTACAATTTCATAAGATTATGATAAAAGAGACTTTAGTTGAAGACAATCCCTATGAAAGTTTAAAATATATGTATCTCTTATATTAAAGTTAATTAGGGTCAAGTCTCTGGTTATACCTTCTTTATAGGTGCTACGATTTCTTCTTTGCCAATTTGTCTCCTTCAAAGTCTAAAAACAGTCCTAGTAGGTCTATGCATTATTAATATTGTTCATGTAATAATCTATATTTTTTCGTCTTTGTTTTTTTTTTAAAATTTTTATTTTATGTCTTTTTCATCCTATGTTTTTTTATTAATAATAATTAACAATTGTTTCAGCGTGATTTATGTTTTGTCCTCTTCACTTCTCTACTTGTCTACTCTGTATATATATATTTATATTTCTTTTTCCATTTTCTATTAATATGAGCTTCATTGAAAGGAATTAAACCTTTTCCCAAGACCTCTGTTCTTTTGATCCATGCAAACGTCTGGCATATAATACATTATGACATGGTGGATAGTCACTGCCTTATCGAAGTCTCATGCGTGTTTACTAATCTAGATCTAGTGATCACAGGCTGCCCCATAGAGTTGGTTGCATAATGGATAGTACTCAGCCCTGAGATCTGCACGGACAGTTCTGTTATGGATTTGAGTTCGAGGCTGCTATAAACGCCCTGGCCTGACGATGGGCTAAAAGCCTGATATTATTTTGCCGATGACATGAAACATGAAAGACAAAATCCCATGCAACGAAATAAGTGTAAGAACAAAATTGAAGGTGTGGTCAAATTCGCAGAAAGACAAAAATGGAAATGGGCAGACCACATCGCAAAGATGTGAGACAACATCGGTCAAATACAACAACAGATTGTCAACCGCGACAGGCAAGGAGGTCGGGAGGCCGTCAGCCGTCAAGATGTAGGGACAGTATTGTACGTCAGAGAGGACCGCTTTAGCACACAGAGGCCCGAACCAACAACAGCGGTTTGAAACGGAGGGCTACATCCTGCAGTGGATGGACACAGCCTTTACAATATCAGTATCCATAGCACATAACAGTAATAATTCCCAATCGGAAAAGAACCTATTTGTGCACAGGTAATGCAAGAAATAAGATATTTTATGTCGGATAGATCGGAGTCATATTTTATAAGGCAACAAGAAGAAAACAGGCACAATCTGCTGTTAATATTTATGTATTACAGCTGTTTTAAATTTTGAATTGAGATCAAAAGATGATAAAAGTTCAAAGTTGAAGTACGCATATATTGCGACACAACTGAAATAAAGATTTAGAATATTTTCTATGTAAATTACAACCTGATAATACATCATTTAATAACTCAATGTGTCTAAAACGGTTGTGTAATTGTTTTTTTTTTTTCTGTGTGCCTCTCAATTTATATAAACTATGTCAAGAAGAAAAGGACTAAAAGATTTTAGGGATGCAGAAAAAAAAGCAGAATAAATTTGTACAAAAAAAAGTTCAAGTGAAATCATTCGTCAGGATGGTTTAACAAACTTCTTTGTTACCCTGAGCTAACTCCACCACTATTAACTTGATCCAGGCCTGATACAGAAATGTCTCAACACACTCGAGTCTCACACTATCCTGCCTATTCTTTCGCCTCAGGGATAGCCGCTAAGTACTGTCTGAGGGTATTTAAGTGCTTTAACTACTATGGTGTCAGAATATCTTAAACCGTGATAGTGATCTAATGTTTTAACTGCCACAGTGTCAAAGTAGCTTGACTTGTGTCAGACAGTCCTACAGACCTACTGAAATGTAAGTCTAAACAATACTAAAGGACATTAGTGACAAGTACGCTTATGCGAAGCACATAAAGAACATGAAGAATGGTTTTCAATAATAGTTCATTTCTTGGAAACAACAAACACTAAATTCCATTAATTATTTTCCAGAAACTTAGGAGGGCAATAAGTCACACACAGATCATTGCGCGGCAGGTGAGCATTGACATGGGACGTGTACAAAGGCCAAGAAAAAGGGCATAACTTAAACATGATGATTGGGTTAAATATGTTGAATATTCCACTGTACAAGATCGTGGTGGTGGTGGTCAAATGTCTCTTCGTATATTGAGAGTTCTGTCTTCGCGATTTCTCTCCAAGCAGGAAGAAGAATGTAGAGTGAGACAAAAATCTGCAGCCCAGGTAGATAGGTCGGGAGTGCCACGCAACGCCTAATGTTATATATTCTGATGCCGCCAATGTCTCCGATTTGCCAACACCCCGCTACGCCTAAAAGACAGTACTCGACACTATTTAAAATTCTGAAATTGATACTTTTAGTTTCATGACATGCTTGCTCGTAACCATTTCCCCTCTACGTTTTCTGTGCTTGGGACTGACATGCACAATCTGTGCCAGGCCGTGTTAGAAATGGTTTGAGTGTTTATAAATGAACATTCTTTAAAAAGAAACTCAAATTTAAAAGACTTGTACAGCTAAGGTGTTAGTTCTCATACTGGTCTTTAATTCACATTGTATTTCTTCCTTCTTCGCTAACGCTTTTCGTTTTCTTAAGAAATTAGTTTGCGACACACACAAAAAATAAACAAGCAAAATCAGGCAAATCATTATATTATTCTCGAACCGTAGGTGTTTGTGATGTAGTTGAGACAATGTTAGATATCACTGAAGCCAGTAAAAAGTAATCGGATGACATTTGGGCGAAGCGCTGCGATTGCGCATTTTTTAGGCGTAGCCGGGTAAACTGTGATAATTGACTTCTCTGATCTACCATCAAAGTGTGGATTAAATTTAGGCGTAAAGCGTTGCATTCTTCAGGTCAATGCCAAATTCCATCTGTACCTTCCGCCGTAGGAAATGACGCTGCTGCATTGGATTAGCCAGCTACAGCCGACGTTGTACTTAGAATGCAATCCCAAAGTCTCTTGTGGCTGAAGGACGCCAACACAAGATGTGTCTCAGTCGGTAGGGTGCATGGTTACAATGCGAGAGGAGACAGTTCCGATCCCCAATCAGGACTCAGGGCAGTTTTTTTTAAAGACTTGGAATCACAGGCAAACAACTTCACACTGTAGATTAGAACAGATTAGAACTATGCCTACAAAATATCAGACCCTTCTCCTGTTTAAACGCCTTTTCTCGGGTATGGGATTCCCTTTGCCTCTATATTTTTTATCAAAGAGAACAAACGTGACATGTTGGATTCAACTTTAAAAAATGTATGTTAATTTTAGATCTTACTTCTGCGATTTTAATTTGCTACAAAAAGCAAAAGTGATTAAGGTCTCTCTTAAACCATTAGTATTTTTGTAAAAACTCTTGAAGGATTTCTTGATTCCTTTCAATAATTATATACCTGTATATCTCTTTTAAGACATTTTTTTCGACACCATTTTTCCCTCATGGAGCATAGGTCATCAACATATAGCATTCTTCTCTAACTTTCTTTTATCTTCAGCAACCCTTTTGTGTCTTAAACAGGATTAACAACTTTCGCCAGGAGAACACAATCAAAATTAATATCACATGATATGATTATGATCGTATTTTTTGTGATAACCATCGAGAAGTGCTCTGTGAATTGATAATTTTATAACCTTAAAATCAAATTTACTTAAGTGGTCAGGATGAATTCACAGTACGAAGGACTTCTTTTGATGTAAAAAAAATCACACACATGATGAAAAATGTTCCTCTTTACTAGATCTATCTGTCCCAGATCTTAATACGCGTCTAAAGATTAAGCAAAACCCAAAACGTGTTTCGTTGAGTTTGTTGAGAGAGATAAGAAAATGTTCGTGAGAAAAAATAACCAGAAAAGGTGATATTATGATTAGCACAAATCTAGAGTACGTGTTTAACATTTATCTTAATGCTGTTAAACAAATCTTCAATTTCCAGGATTACCTTGGCGTCGTGAAAACAGGCCGCCAACTAAACATTGCTTGGGCAATAAATCGCTTGCACAAAGCATATTTCATTCCTTAGGATTTACCAGATTAATATAAAACAAACGAAAATGAAAAGTCAAAACACCTTTCAATTAACCGCTGGACCTTATCACCATCAATAGCTTAGTCTCTGACTGCAATTGCTTATGCTACTTTTAATGCAATAAAGATTTGATCTTGCTCCATACCTCCAGCTTTTTAATTATTGTTATTATCTCATGACTACCTTCCGTGTTCTGGGTTTTGTAGAACAAAGCAATGTTAAATTAAAAGGATTTTGCCGGCGCCAGAGAAGAAAGGTTTAGTTTATCTTTCCTTGACAACTAAAGCCTTTTAATGCTCAGCCCATTACACAGGATTTATAAACAAATGCAGGCGGCTTTCCCGTTATTCTTAATTTCCGATGAATTTTTTTCTCCATCTTTGTCAATGAACGTAAATAAACCGACCGTTTATATCATAAGCTTCTTGCATTGAACACATCATTGTAAACGCGTTTTTCTGCAGAAAACGTGAGGAGGTTTTTAAAATAAAAAAAAAAAAAAGATTTGTAGTTATCGTATTTATGGTCAAAATGTGAAAAATATCAATAATTTACAAGTAAATAAGTTGAGTGTTAGCTAAGCTCAGGGGCAAAAGTGAGAAGAATTGGTTTTCAGGACAACAACGAGGATGTAGAGATTGGACGTGGGGTAGTATGGCTAAAAATAGTGATCTGTAGAGACAGACATTCAGTTTTGATGATGATGGTGGTGGTGGTGGTGGTGATGGTGGTGGTTGTAGTGGTGGTAATGGTGATGGGATTTCAGTACAGTCAAATCAAACTCCTATGCACACATTATTTTAAAGCCACGATAACTGCACAAGACGTAATAAAAAGCAACAAAAAATCAAGCACCAAAATTATCAAACAATGCTAGCCTTTTAAAAAAGGAGGCATTGGTCGATAGGAGCTTACGAGTGACCTCTCTGTGTCAGCTTCACCGATGCCCAATCTTCAAAGTGGCCAAGAGGTCTGAGATTGTGTAATAATGAACACGACGAAACCAACAACAAAAGCCCATATTGGAAGTAGAGACAAAGAACAGAAAAAGTAAGGGCTGCAATTGTTAAACAATTTCAAAGTCCTGTCTCTGACCGTGGGATTTTTGTCCCAAATAATCTCTTTAGCTCGGCTGGCTCCTAGGAATCGAAATTTAGAAAATGAAAAAGACTTTCTCCAGAGCGTAACGGTATTTCGAGATAAAATTTCTGGTTGTGAAGCATAATGCGTGAGAACCCATAGATCATTCGGGATGTGATTTTTTAGCAGCGAGGACGTGACTCTTCTGCAGTAAGGACACGCCTCTTTCATTGGAATTTCCAACCAAAACATAGATATGAGGTTCCAAAGTAGAAGGTTACCTTCAAAAGCTTACCAAAAGCTTATGCTACCTATATTCATCTTGGAAAAAATTCTTTCTAAGTAATCCTTAAACTTTGCGGTAGCCTCTAATGCCAAGAACGTGTTTTTTACGTGAGAACAGAGTTAGTTCTAATAATGGAATTATAAAAGAAAGTAAAAAAAGGTACAGAGATAACAAGAGAACAGGAGAAACAGCAGGAGAATGTTGCACTGATCGACAACTATCTAATTCATTGTCATTTATTTATTCGCTTATTGATTAAATGATCTATTTGTTTATACGTAATTAATAATTTATTAACGATGCCTAATAGCGGTTGGAAGGTCAGGCCTAATGTTGTTTGAAGTTGGTTTTTTTTTGTTTTGTTTTGTTTTGTTTTTTTATTTAATTTTTTTTTTTTATTACGTCTCCAAAAAGAGAAATGGGACACAAATAAACAGTGAGAAAAACTGATATACGGGAGATAAACAAACATACAGATTGGCAGACAAAGTAAAAGAGACAGAGAGAAAAGACTATTCAGGTGGTTAGAGGCTGACGAGAAACAGAGAGAAATTAAGCCATATGAAGAACAAACCAAGATAAAAATTTAAAAAAAAAACGACAAAACCGACAGAGGCATAGCGAAAAAGAAGTTTGAGAAAGGCAAAAAGTTAGAGATATAGAATGCCAAAAACTTTTTCTGTGCCATGTATAGGGTGGTTTTTTTTTTTGTTTTCGATAAGGCAGAGTAAGCTTATTGACTAATCAATATGATCTCAGTCTTGTTGACTTTCTGTCGCGCTAAGCATTGATGTTGGGATTCGAACCTGAAATGGAACTCTTTGCTGATTTGGGGGCATGTTCACTGGTGAAACACATTTGATCATTGCACTTTGAAATTTTCACCAAAATTCAAGTGTTTCTAAAATAACCCATCCCTCATCTAATGTTAGAAGATGTTAGTGTGGTAATACTGTGAAATTGGATGTTAATAGGATGTGAGCTTATTACAAGACGTAAAGACGTAAATGGAGATTATTTGTTGATATTGTTTTTTAGGGCCTAGCGGCACGAAAACAGCTGTAGCTTTCCTAATGAGCCTTTTTCATGCATACGTTGCGTGGGATCTCGGACTTTTGTTGATGTAAAATACATTGTCATAAGAAGCGTCTTCTTCATTCTTTTAATATCATAGACAACTGAGTATGATTAGAAATCTGACTGGTCTGAACAGATTATAAATTCCATGTATCATGAGTTGTGACGGCGTATTGTCTTAAACATCCATGTATCACCAAGTCATTCTCTCCAGGCTACGAAGTAAGGCATTCTATGAGACTCCTACCTCATTACAAAATAGCAGAGCCAGATCTCCAGATTCAAAGCACGACCGTGCCTTTACCTTTGTGTCAAAAGTAGTTCGAGGATTATAAAGATCAATATATATGGTGTGTTGTCGACTCTTGTCAGTTGAGAGTGAGTTAGTTCTAGCGCTTTGCCAACAAAAGCGCTTTAATGTTTCCTATTGTTCAAGAAAATCTTATTTGAAGGCAATGCAGTATTAGAAAGAGAGAAAAGGAGGGATGGCGAAAGGGAATGCTTGGATCAATAGGAAAAATAAAGAAAAAACGAACAGAGACAATGTATAGAAGAGAAAACACCTTAAAAAAATTGTTCAGAAGAAAAAAAGAAGGAAATTCGAAGAATCGTTTTCGAGAGCGATGTCCATACAAGCAATTCATGCGGGAAAAGGGAGCCAAGCTTAAGGATTATTTTTTATATTCAACACAAAGATTATCTTGTTAAATGAAAAAACAAGGGAAGATATCTTAGGTGAAAGAGACTTACAGTAAACAGCCGTAGAAGTGGTCTGAATCATTCTTTCAAACTTTGGAAAGTATTTCTGGAAAGTAAAAATACAATGAATGTTTTGCATAAACATCACTTTGCGGGAATAAATGAAACGATGGAAGTAAGCAAATGTCACGGAAATAAAAGGAAGTTCCAAAATGCCTTTTCATGGCTCATGTCTGCAAAGATTGTTTATGATTCTGAGGCAAGATCTGCACTATACAGATTGTTTTTGTTGAAGGAGAATCCCATTCGAACTAAAAACCTGTCGCTTTTGTCTAGAGTTCTAACTTTGTGCATCTTTCTTTTCTAAATATAAATTTATTACTCACAATTTTATAATTGATGCTTTTGGTTTTAGGGCTAAAAAAGATATTAAAAGTCCCATCCGAATTGAAAAAAAAATACTGAATTTAGATACCAGAATTTTAAAAAGCTTTGATATCGTAACACTTAATTATACATGGCATTAGAAAAAATATATTGAATAAGATCATGGAAGTTTCATATATAATATGATAAATTTAATGAGAGAATTTGACTCGTATTCGAGAATCTCACACACGATAAATAAAGCGATGCAAGTTTAATAGAGGAACATTATCTGGCAAATGAAGTTTGTGTTTATGCGTTCATTTCTTTTTTATTAAAAAAAAAAATTTATAACGTTCTTTTGAAAAAATCGTCGCCAGGTATTTTGTTCTCTCGTCAATATTATGCGCCCGTCACCTTTATCTAAAGGACGAAATTTGAAATGAATAGAATCAAGACAGGAAGTATATTTATATCTATTCTTGTCTTTTTATTCATTTATCTCTGGATCTGCTTTGATAATTGGGGGTTTTGATGGTTGGGGGTTTGAACATCTCTTTGATAATACCACACATTTCAATTTTTTTACATGGCAAAGGCGTACAAATCAAGCAAGGTATAAAATTCAAATATCTTGGCTACTTGATAACGGGGGGTGAAGATGCACAAGTCAGTTGAGAAAATGGACTGCCATCGCCAAAGTAAGATGTATTCCAAAGAATGAGACTGTTACCTACAAAAGAAACAGAGATATGAACATCAAAATAAGGGTCGTGAAAACACGTAAAGAAGGAAACAGAGAGAAAATTGGAAGTATAAGAGACATGGTTTGTCAAAAGAACGATGAGGATACCATAGACGAAAAGTGTCCAATGAATCAGGACTGAAAGAAGCCAAACTCGATCGATTATTAATTAAAACCATGAGGTAGAGAAAACTATAGTTTTTTTGGACATATTTGCCGACAGAGGGGTTTTAAATAATTAGCAATCACTGGGAAAAAATTGATGACCAAACGTAAAGGAGGCAGACAGAGAAAAAAATATGTATTGACAGGCTTAACTCAAAGACATTGGGGATGGTCGCAACAACAGCATTATAAGCTTTACTAAGAAAAGGTCTTATGGGAGGACCATGATTGCCAATGTCTGTTCCAAAAGTCGGCGTCTGCGTCTGTCTATCTCTGTATCTGTATAACTAGCTATCCTTCTGTATTTATAGATCTATCTATCCATTTAGTACTTCATCCTTCCATTTTTTGTGCTCTGCCTACAACAGTCCATTAGTACAGACGTACTGGTTTAATTCTTGGTCCATTTTGCCTGCTTTTCTCACAGATCTCACATGTCCGATCCTAAACAATTTATCTGAAGGCGTATCCATAAATCCATTGCTAGCATAAAGAAAATCTTTGCTAACCTAACTATCATTTCGCCTTTAGTTTAGTTGTGATGGTTATGTTGCTGGGAATGGCAGAAGCTCAATAAGGGCTGGAGCGTTAATACATGATGATATATCGTCATCTTAGTGTCGCTCTTCTGTTCACATAAAATTCTAAACGGTCCCGTTATCTCCGATTTTAAAATTGTTCAATAAAAATCTGTAATATGAGAATAAATATCTAGCCAGTTACTCTGACTAGACACGTATTTTAACAGAATTACATTGTGTTATTGTTTTGTCAGCCTTCTATTCATATAGCCCATCACTACAAAGTGATCTCAGGTTTTAGGCGCTCAATAAGCTAGGGCTTGAACTCGAACCTGCACAGAGATACCTGTAGATCCCAGGGCGGATTCGCTTGCCAATGTACACCAACGAACTGCGAGGAAGAGATACGATTAAGAAAGAGAAGACCGTAACAAAGTACGGAAATTGATGCACAATTACAAAATGAAAGAGGTAAGAAAAGAAAGACAGTTCTTTCATGATTACTAAATAAACCCACAGTATAAGATAAAATATATCTTATATTTATTTTGGTGTTCAGACACATTTGCATGATTGAAAATCAAAACAGTGATAATATAGACGTTCTGCACACCTCGATGTATTGGATTTTATGGGCAGTCTGGAACGTGCATGAAATTTCGATAATTCCCCACATCCAGGCAGAGTTACAACCTCGTAGAACCACCATTCTTGAGAATTGAGGCAGGACCCAGGCTTTTTAGATCATGGGAAATATGGCGTTCTCTCTCCGTAGCTCAAAATTGAAAACCAAGTGTTGTAGGCAACTAAGAGAGGAATTGATATTTTAATTTATCAATGAATTATAGCTTTCTTCAACTCCTTCACTTTGGGCACAATGTATCCTGAGACGGTTAATTATGAAAAAAATCAATAGAAATACGAATTGTCAAGTTTGCATTCTAAGTATATTGACATAAATTACAAGCTTCGGGTGCAATTTTTTTTCTCATTTATTTCGCCTTAAACTTAAAATGGTGACGGGTGAAGACGAATAGGAGAGGAGATAAGGAGGGGTATTATATTCATGATGATAAAATGATATCATGAATCAACTTACAGATACAAGTCAGAATGAGTTAGACCTCACAAGCTTCACAGATTCATCCAATTCCGTTTTGAATCTTCCCCCTAACCTATCATGACGCTTTTTTTTTTTATTGGTGTTATTTAATTTTCAAATATTCAAGCATGATGGGCGATCGAGGGAAAGAGAAGCAGAAGACGTCAACGTGAAAAATTAGTGGAAGGTCTGAATACCTGGACAATCAAGAAACAGCTAAAGAACAATCTAGTTGTGAAGGCTTCGACTTAATGACCCATTGATTAAGGTACAAAGAAGTTGGGCAGAAGCTGGAACACCTGACAGATTCACAATCCTAGGTCAACGCATGAACCAAGGCAAATTAGTACCAGATCAGTATATTCCTTGTTTGTCTGAGGCTAACGTTCCTTGTTATTACCTAAAATATATTCGACGATTTTCTACGTGGGTACGAAGGATCAGTAGAATTGGTTTGCTCGATCTATAGAGTGTTTGGCTGGCGTTAGGGTGTCAACTTTTTTTTAATTACATATTTCCCATCGACATTCAAACAAAATAAAGGTTCTAAAAAAGCAATAGCTATTGTTAAGGCCAGAGAGGTATAAAGTAATTATGCGAGAAAGAAAGAAAGAGAAGGAGAGAGAGAGAGAGACAGAGAGAGAGAGACAGAGAGAGAGAGAGGGAGAGAGAGAGAAAGAGAAGGAAGGAGAAAGAGAAACGCAAAGGGTGAGAAAGGAGAAGCAGAGAACATTGGAGATCGGCGTGAAGCATCAGTCTAGAACAAAACTAACTTACCAGATCTGAAGGAAATTGTTTACATAAGGGAAAACTTTTTACTTGCATAATATAGCTGGAGAGAAAGTGGGAGGGATATAAATACCGAGGGTGAAGAAAACACAAGAGAGGAAAGATCGAGTCCAATGCTAGATGGATGCTGAAAGAGCTAGAAGGATATGAGTTTGATGGTACCACAGCAAGCTTAATTACAAGGGAAAAAGTTATTTACCATCCCTGTATTACTCAATATCAGGTGGGAATTGTAGCAGCTGGATGATGAGAAGCGAAGCATAAGTGAAGCTTTTGCCATAATCACTGACTCAAAGTATTTGAGAAAAAATTACTTCGAAAATAAAATTACATTTTTCAAAAGATATATTAAACTGAATTTGAATTTCGGACCACTTGATGATCTCTTAAAAGCTACGTTATTTTAAATAAAAACATTTTTAAACTGACAAAATGGGCTATGTGAAATGGTACTTGGCGATCATAGACTTTCGAACCAGCGACTTAAGAATCATTGCAAAATCTTTGAGCAAGTACGAAAGCCACTGCGTCACTGCGCCTCTACATACTATCAGAAACAAAAATTTCAAAGGTTATCTGAAATAAAATTTTTCGAGGTTTTTTTTTTTTTTTTTACAGGGCTGATGTGCGATTCTGATTTATATAAATTTCGAGTGTATATTTTTTATAATAATTGAAAGATTTTGCAATTAATATAATTGCAATTTATTTTCTTTAGATCTTTATGTGAAACGTTTTAAACTTTTGAAAGACATCATAGTGATAATATAGAAACATTTTTTTTTAATAATAAATGAGACTTTTTAGTACCGCGAAGAGGATGAATGCGAAAATTCGTTGTAACTTTCTTAGTGTAGCGATGTGTTGTAAATGAGAGATATATAAGTCGACAAGATAAATAGTGGTAATTTTCAAATCTAGAAAAAAAAATAAAACAAAGACTTTCAGTGTCATATCAAGTGAGTTATCAAATTTTTTCACATTTCCTAAAGACCAATATTCTGCTGGAGTTTGTCTCAGCTTTGAGTGGTCATGAAAATTGCAGGGGCTTTTACTAGATTTTTATCTGTGAATGTG
>BLXT01000540.1:542379-556117 GCA_019648995.1 Plakobranchus ocellatus | reverse complement strand
CTATCTATCTATCTATCTATCTATCTATCTATCTATCTATCTATCTATACTATCTATCTTTATCTTTTCTCTCTCCATATACAAATAAAACATTCGATAAATAGATAAAGAACGAAAGTTAAGAGCAATAGCGCGTGGGAAAGGGACAGCGAGAGAGTGAAAGAGAGAGGGAGAGAGAGAGAGATGTACTTATCTAAAAGAATGTCGACAAATGATTCATTGTGACTGGACTTGGTCGGAAATCTCAATCACTGATCGTGAACAAAAAAAAAAAACCTCCCTACCAACGCTCAGACATGGAGAGCCCACAAATCACAGGTAAGATTAGATATCCAGGGGCAATCTGGGGCGAGCCAAGCTTAATCGAAAATTGTCCACAATGATAGAGTTTTGATAGAATCGCTTATAGACCATGGCCATTATTTGGGAAGATTTGCAGACCAGGAAATGCTCTGAGTGGGCTTGATGAAAATGGACATTGATTAATATTGACACGGATGATAGAGCGTGGCTCAGTGAGCAGTAAAGTTTTGTGAAGAGAGATTGGTAGGTTTGCAGTTGTAGTAGTTTATTCCATGATAGCCTGGTCCCGAAGTTATGCTCAACCATAATGCTTATTGGATTTCTTTACCTCTAGAAAAGGCTTTTGGTTTCATCAGACTAGAGTATGAGCTGAGCTTTTAATTTCAGAATTTTATTAATATTATAGTTTCTTTTTAATTTGGGCGTTGTTGTTACAATCATGTGGCAAACAAAACCGTGCTGAGATCCGCATTTAAGCCCATCATTGATCCTTTGGCTTAACGGGGCTCTAAAAGCTTGAACTCACCTCATTATGGCATGGATGGGCCTTGTTACCACATAAACCAAATCTGATTGATTTTTTTTTCCAGAATGCACTTTTTTCTTCTTTTTGTCGATGGATTTCTAAGTTCTATGCTTTAATACTCGGAAAGAACACTGATAATTACATCCTTATTTAGCTAAAAACGAAATTAACTTTTAAATTAATAATACCACTTAAATTTTGGAACATAGTTTCCTTTTGCTCTGTAGTTTTTTATCTTTACGTCCGGAATACTTGAAAATTATCAATCTAATTATAAATAGATAATTGACACAATCTTACTTACTTACTGAAAAAAAAATCTATTACCTTTACAATGGCTGCAAACGTTGTTGTTGTTTTTTTTTCCCTCCTTGTTATGATATGCATATCTCGTTAGTTATCAGTCTAAGCATGTTAATTAAGTCTTCCTGAGATAATAATATTGTAATTGCCTGCTGTAACGTAGGAATTTCTAGCTGCCGTTGTTCAACCCTTGCCTCATTCGCCAGCCATACACGGGATTTCTTACCTCATCTAGAAAATCTCCTCGTACTCAAAAATTTTCTTTCATCTTGTTGTTGTTTTTTTTTTCTTTTCCATTCCCCAACGTTGCCAGCAGTTTTCATGTTTTCAAAATTGCTTCATTTCCGCAATGTTTGTATCTTAACTTGCTAATTTGTACGACATAACAAAGTTAAAAAGACATTTACGACGTGCTTTTCCAAAAAAACACAAAGGCAGATTCTATTAGTATATAAGGGATATTCATAGCGCATGGTCGACTTGCTTTTAAAGGTTTTTGTCGTGCATAATAATTCTAGATCTAAGCGTGAAATTGGCTTGTTGCATAATTTATGGCTTTCTTGTCTGAAGCTGAATTATAGTGACGCTTGTCGCTTCCAAACAAAGCCCGGTCAAGGCTATTTAGATCTTGGACTTATAAATTATTCATGCCAGACAAAACAGTCAAAGCGGTGTATTTAAAAAAAACAACAACAACAACAACATTCTTTACTTAATTTGATTTGCTTCCTAATCTGAGGTGGGTTTTTTTTCCCCCAAAAGTGTCTCATAACGAGCCATTTGCAAAAACAAATGTCAGTATCAGACAGTAATTTCAGTTTTGCATTGTGTATTTCGCGCATTATTTCCAGTCATGCCACACTTTATTCTAAAGAGCTCCATATGAATATATGACAATATGTGGCTATAGAAAAGATTTCCGAAATGGAGTTTAAAGTTCGAAAAGCATCGTAACATAATTATTCGAGAAGAGTTTTATATAACTGTTATGGCGATCTAGAAGGTCCTGATTACAATATCTCATTTCCTCCAACCAGGGTTTCTTATGAACAGTTGTCAGATTACTCTAACCACGTTTCCTCATTTTTTATTCATTCAGCTTTTATGACAAAGATGCATTATTTTCTGAGAATTGATCCAATCAGTTTCAAGGGCCATGTTGATACCGATGGAAAAAAGAGCTAATTTGATTATCGTGAAAGAGAGAAAGCGCATGTGTGTGTGTGTGTGAGGTGGGGGGGGTTGAGAGAAAGAGACAGACAGACAGATAGAGACAGGTACAGAGACAAATAGATAGACACAGAAAAAGAAAGAAAGTGAGGGGAAAGGAAGGGGGAAGCGAAATCTTATAGAGCATGTCTCTGTACATTGGTATTCATTTCTATGCATCAGGAACACAGCGCCCCACCCAACCCCCTCCACCCCCATTTCCTTCCTCAGTACGAAAGCGCGCTGCACTAGAAGAGTTGTTCACTTCAGATTTGATTTCTGATATAAACTTTTTATAAGACGTTCATTCTTACTTTTTTACCCTGTGTTTTGTTTGATTAAAGAAGAAGAAAATGTATTTCATTGACCGTACTGGTTCAGGGCTTTTGTAGCGAGGATTGCAAAAAAAAAAAAAAATCCTTATGTGTAAGGTAGAGACACCACTGATTTTATTGGTTCAGTTTTTTTGTTATGTTTTGTTTTGTCAATGTCTTTTGATTCCTCCTGAACATGGGACCTTTCAATTCAGTTCAAGTCAGCACATTCTGAGACCATTACCAAGAGCAGCACTGTGATGATGTATCAGTAACCCTTGAATCCTGATTTTCATTATTTCCATTTTGAGTGGGTGGGGATTGGAAGTGGTTTTGTGGTGTGGGTGAAGGGGAGTTCCCCCTCCCCCCAAATTACCAGGTCTGAAATATTTAGGCGAACGTCTAGGTCTAAAATCAAAATTTTGCAATTTTTTTTTTACTATTTTAAATAACATTTGGTAGAAGGAAATTCTACCTTTACAATATCAGCCCTGCCCAGCGTATTTCCTTCGTTTATAATGAAGCACTGAGTCTAGAAAAATGGGTTTCCCCACAGCAATCGTAGTCCTTCTGTACCTATTAATGGACCAGACAGAAGCGCGTTCGTTCCCAACACATAATGTTGGAGATTAAGCAGCCTAGAAAATGATCGGTTTGAAAATTACATTTCCCTCAACGCTGCGGTCATATGGTATCATCGACATGCACATAATCTAAAATCATACCTTTCTTTTGCTTTTTTTTTTGTCTTTTTTTAATATGTTTGAGTGGAGAGAGATAGCTTTATATTTTGACATCCAAAATTATGGTTATTTTTATATGGTTTAGGGCTCATTATTTTTAATTGACAAATGTCAAGAAGTTAGGTTATGACATAAAAGAATATATTTCAAGGAATTATATTTTAATATTCTTTGAGATCATATTTAAAATTTTTTACTTTTTTCATCTTCTTAGAATTTTTTATCATATATTTTAGTGCTCCTAAAATGAAAATGTTTCAACGAATAATATTTACATTAGAAATTTGAATGCACCTTTTTTTATATATTTTGATATGACAAGCAGCTTAAGGTACTCCTGCACGCGGCGAGGAGTTTGAAATTATTAATGAATGTATCAGAAAGGGGAAGTTTCACACTTATTCTAATCAACGAGACATTGCACCGTATGTTTTTGTCCTCTTGTATATTCCTATTTCTATCAGCAATGTATACAACTTACAGCTAATATAACAGTTTGTTTGGAAGTGTTGTAGTATACGATATTCTCGTGTAGGACAGACTTTTTCATATGAGGAGAGAATGCTCAGATAGTTCAACCTCGAAAGGTATTAACTTGTCAATAGCAAAGTCGAATATAATGTTTAAAAATAAAAAGCCAAGCAAATAAGGTTTAAAACGAGATAGCTTCATGCGTGTGTGCTCTGCTCAGAAATGCTTTCGATAGAAACGATAAAACTGTGATCCTATACTCCTGATTCGTGTAATATTAAAATAATAATAGGTAATTTTTGACGATGCTATAGATTGCCATTAACCACTTGGCCATCGTTGTAATCATTCGTGTTTTTCTTTTTACTTCGAGGACATATTAGAAAATGTAAACCATGAGCCATAAAAAGAGTGCCGAGGTCCATGATGATGTAAATTATCAAACAATGGAAAACTGGGATTAAATTGTTACAAACTCAAGGCACATCAGAATTTTGAAAATGACCTAGATTGGAAAAAGGTCCAGTCTGTTGCCATATTCATGGGGTTTTTTTTCTATAAAACTACAACAAGGTGATCTTTTCTATAAAGCCACAAGGTGAACCCAGCCACATTCATGAAGAAAGAAACAAGGTAAACTGAAATGTGAAAAGAACCAATCTCACTATTCTGACTCTCTTCACAAAAGACTTTAAGAAGGTCAAACTGATGCAAAGAAGCAGACAACCTATGAGAGTGGATGTCGACGCACGTAAAGTACGCGTTCCTGGATCTGAGTGATCAAGACTTTATAAAGAACAAAAGAAGGATCCCAAGGACCTCTGCAACCAGTTGTTGGTTGCTCCGCTTCCATAGGCTCCGATTCCACAGTAACTTCTTTAAAAATAAATGGTGGTATTAAAAATATGTTCCATTTAAGTTTCCCTGAAAGAACCTCTTTAAAGATGTCCATTTTATGACCAACAGGGTTTGAAAAAAAAAATACAGTATAGCGGCATCAGAGTTGTCATAACCAGACATAAAAAATGCATGACTGATGTTTGTGTGGAAGTTATAAAATTAGGAAAATAGAATCTTTACGAATAATACTTTGTTTTCACTGTCTTATTAGGAAAGTTTGTTAATACTAATCCACTGATGTTGATAATGACACCATTGGTACGAGCTTTCAATTAAATTGACTACTATGCGATATTGTGGGTTTTGTGAAAAATCTACAGTTTCAAAACACTTCACTCAGAATTTTAAGATGATAAAAAATTTCAGAGCATTGTTGCTTATTGCTTGTGATCTTATACTTCTTCCATCTTTTTTTTTTTTTTTCGAAGTGAAGAATGTAATGTATAGGCCACAGTTTTGCCAAATGGCCACTTTTCTGTTTTTTCAACGATCTGATCATGTTTTAAAGATTTTAATATTGTTATTGGCGTTTGTTGCTTTCGCTGTCGCTTGCTATCTTTCTTTTTTTTTTTTTTTTTTTTTTTGAGAGAAAAGAAATCTGTATGACGTTAGTTTCTCTATCACTTCTCTTAAAACTAAAAAAATAGATATATCTTACTAAAAACGTAGACGTATCTATAAAAAAAAAACCTACATGGTATCAATACAATGCTCAAACATTACGATAACGCTTATAGTCGTGAAAATCGTCACTCATAAAAGTTAATGGATTCCAAAAATTTAGACTTACATTCCAGTAGGTGGAACAAGCGTTAAAACATAATGTAAATAATATTATACAGTTTTAATTCTATTTAACCTCATGAAAATAGCGTGTTCTAGTACAACTTGGTTTAGTGTAGAAAATAAGCAAATGTGAATAGAGATACGACACTTTATACTGTGGAATTTTGTTTCAAAGAGATAGTATCAAGATCTGCGGCCTACCTGTAAATATTGTCTAAACATCCAAGCAGTATTAACTTTACATACGTCACTTTGCTGTCAAAATTTAGGCTTGATAAAGGTCGTGAGTGCTGAAACACAAAAGCTCACAGCTTTATCATGCGTATGACCACATTAACGTATCTGCGATTTTGAAAAACAGTTGGTTGCCAAAAATGTTATCAAACGTATGAAAAGTTACAGATTAAATTAGTCTTTTGCGTTTCTTGTAGGGTTACCGTTTTTAAGTACGGTTCTGTGGCAGCCGACCCTCAAGTAAAGAATCGGTAAATATAATAATAATATTTTAGCATTTATTATTTATTATTAAAGGATATAAATTTACATCCTGGTTAATTTTTTTTTCTTTTTAATTTCCGAACTGTCAGCGAGGACATTATGTGATAAAATGTCAAATTATATAACATGTATAGAAATCAATCCCCCTTTGTTGACGCAAAGTTACTGTTACTTAAGACGTTCTCCAACCACGGCTGTATGTTCTGCCCTCCATGGAGCCCATCTTCCTTCGTTTTCTGTTTCTCCTCCTTGGGTTTCATTTCAAAATATATATTTCGTGCCATGTTATCGTATTAACAAGAAAACAAAAGTGAGACTACTTTGAAAAGAATTTTTGTTTCTGAAATGAATAGCTTAATTGTTTTTATTTTTAAAGGGAGGTTAGATAGACTATAAAGTCATTAATGAAACAAATCCAAACTTGTGGCCGTAGGAAAAGACAGAACCTAGACAATTTTTTTTAATGTTCAACCTTGTGTAAAAAATTATTTTTAAAAAGGATGTTTTTTTTGCATAACAGATGGCTATATCAACTCTCAAACATAGATTTTTTTTATGGGTTGGGTGATTTTAGGAAAAACATTATTACTGATGATCGGGTACTGTGGTTTTGGTTGACCTCTGATTCAGGTAAATTTTTCAACGCAAGTTTTACCTGTCAGGTTTGTTACTGATCTGTGAATGTCGCCTCAATATTTGTGCATTTGCATAACCCACAATGTGCTATTTTATCTGGTAACTCAAATTCTGGTGAGCTCAGGCTTTTTGCACTCGCTTGTGCCCGGATGTTTGAACATGCATTTAGATCCTGCAAAACAGGGCAAATGCAGATTATTTTTTTTTTTTTTTTTGCAAGGCTTGGTTGTAGCTCTCTTAATGCCTTCAATGTCATTCATGGAATTCATAATGATAATGACTCTGCCTTGTATGCTCAACAGCGTAATGATGCATTGAGTGGCCTAATCTTGATCGATTGCAATGCACTAGCAAGCAGTGGGAAAAAAATGCCAGGATGGTTTGTTTTTGTTTGCAGCATTAATGATAGTTTGTTTGTTTTTTCTAGCAATGCCCGATTCAAACAAGAGTATGATAGAGATGTCAAAATGTCATTCAGCTTGTTTTCCTGGAGTCGGTAAAAAAAGACTAAGGATAAAAATTTGAAAACAAGTAGATACGCCAGTGTTTATATACATTTTAAATTCTTGAATTTCTGCAAATCTTTTTTAAATCAGACATGTCTTCCCAATTATCGCAAACATATTTTTTGCAGGTAAAAAAAAAACGATCACTGATAACAAGATTGCCTGTTGAATGAGTTTAGTGAGCTCGCGTAGTTTCCTGCAGTTTTTCTAAAGTATGCATTTGGCAACAAAACGATAATTTAAGAGAAGACAATAAGGTGTCAGAAAACATTTTAGATGTCACAACCGGATAAGAATTTCATATTCGTGTATGAACAGAAACGCAACTGACAAAAGAGAAGACAAAAAAAACCCCACCCCCCTCCCTCCTTTTCCCTTTTTAAAAAAAAAAACAAAAAATCTGGATGAGATGTCGCTTGGTTAAAGAACCAAACACAATGTTTAACAATAGATGCAATCAGCTACTACTGCATTGCATTCCATCTTTCACTGAGACCGCGTCCGTCCCGGCTACTTAAGTTCCCTATCAACTTCCGGTGGTCCAGACTACTTCCGGGTGTGCAAGAGCTGAAGCCCTATGTGCATTTAATCAGCAGAGGAAAACACGTGTCAAATGCAACTCGAACAAGACAAAGTAATGAAGTGATTTGCGTTCGCATTGGAGTGCTAAAAAAAAAAGGTGAAATACAAGATGTTTCGCCTTCCCAAACTATTCAATATTTTTATACGAAGGGGTGGGGGGAGGGGGGGGGGGTGCTAAAAGAACTTTTTGTTTAAATGTTCATCTGTGCAAATTATTTAAAAAATGATGAGTAGGATATACTGGAAAAAACAGCTCTTATTTCATTTAGTTCTTTATTACGAATAAATTTACATAATTTTTCTTTTTCAATTTTTTTTTCTTGTTTGTTTGGTTTTTTTTTAATCGCAAAAATCAAAGTTATAAAGAAACGCAATTCCTCAAAATGCCAAAAACCAAAAACGTATAACAAATACCAGAAACTTATTAAAGTCACAATTATCTTTCCAATTTGAAGCAAATAGGGATTGTTAAATTCACAGTTGTGTTTCCAGTTTCTAACAAATCCCTAGGGTAGTTGCAACAGGATTTTTTAAAATATGCATTTAGGTGTACCTAATTTCAAAGGTCTCCCATTAGAAAAAAAATGCAAGCAAACATTTATCATTTTCTGTGAATGTTGAAATGTAGTATAACAGATATAAATAATCCTTCTTTGCGTATACCACATGGATAAAGAAAACTGATGAGTAAATTGTGCTGTCGATATAATGCCAATTTGCCATGTATGTAGAATAAAGGGATTTTTTAAACATGCAATAATGAAGTGTCAGATGCTGATTATTTTGTTCGCAGAATAGGTGACATTTTGCCTGCAGATAACTTTCTCCACCTTACAGAATTCATTTAAATTACAAAGGACTTTACACACAGGTGATCGGTAGCAAAGATGAAAAGCGTATTGTTTGCCTGTCTTTACAAAAAAAAGATGGCTGAATCTGTACGATTTTCCCCCAATCATAGACAATACATGTATTAAATATCTTTATCAAATTAGCACTTTTGTGATTACTTGTGTTCGTTTGAATTTACGATCATGGCCATTAATAAATTTTTTGATTGATTCTTTGTAAGTCGGATACCGTCTTCATCGCTCGTCAATCAAGGTATTCGCTTTCTTCAAAATTGTTGTAAAAGGGAAATAAATGCATTTAGCAGCGTGAAGAAAAATTCTGTTTCATGTTGTTAAAAAATGCAAATGAATATCAGATTTTAAAAAAAACAGGAATTACTTTGCAAATGGCTAGAATGAAGGAGACTTTATTTAAAGCTGGACTTAATGTAAAAGTGTCACACATTTGTGTTTCCCAGTCCAAAAGTTTTTCTTTCTTATTAACAGTATCACAATATAGCATCCTCAGAAGTTGATAAATCATAATATCATTTTTTTTCCCTCTTATCAGCGGCTAGGAAAATTGCGGCTCCATTTCTGCAGTACACATTTTGTGTCTTTTAATTCCATGATCAAAAATCTTTTATCTTAGAATGTAAGAAAGAATTTAAGGCTTCACAAGAGATTTTGAAAGAATGGGCTGACATATTTTAGACCCAGTGGTATTTTTTTTTTTAAAGCGTAATAGATAATTTTTATCCCTCTTTTTTTAGCATTAGCGATATGAAGGAACTGAAATATAGAAGATTTAACGAACATGATAGAATAGCTCAGAGTTAAGTGTGTCAGTCCAAAGACGAAACTATAAGGACTTTATTTCTACTGGATTGGATATAAAAGAAGCTTAATAATTCATGCACCCAGAATTAAATTCAGCGCAAGGGATCAAAACTTTAGTGTTTCATAACTCCTCAGTTGAGTTTTCTATAACACAATCCGATCTCCCTCTCTCCATCTCTCTCTCTCTCTCTCTCTCTCTCTCTCTCTCTATCTCTCTCTCTCTTTCTCTCTCTCTTTCTCTCTCGCTCTTTCTCTCTCTCTTTGTCTCTCTCTGTCTCTCTATCTCTCTCACTCTATCTACTATCTCTCTATCTACTATCCATCTATCTATTTATCTACCTATCTATCTATCTATCTAACTATCTCTCTATCTCTGTTACTCTAACTCTCTCACCCTCTCTCTAATCTCTCTTTAATCACTGTCTCTCACTTTCTCACCCTCTCTCTCTGTGTCTCTCTCTCTCTCTCTCTCTCTTTCTCTCTCTTTCTTTCTCTGTTCCTGATATTTCGTATGTATGTATCTACCTCATATCCCAAGAAGTAGAGGTGATCTAAGGCTGTTGAATCTTCTCCTATTCATTGCTGGTGGTGTGATCGATTCGCGACAGAAATTCCTCCAACTTTCATAGCAAGTTTGCCAGTCATTACACCACCAAGGCCACTAGATTGAAACATCACGTCATAATTATAGGAAAAAAAGATTCAAACAGCATCATAAGCAGTGAAGATCCAGACTGTAAATATCTGATAGGAGAATAAGAAAGGGAGAAACATGCTTGCAAAGCTCTCTTGCAGGTATAGCTAGATGGCTAGTGGGGTAAAATGGGTCCCAGAATCGCTGACTGGGGAGAGTAAACAGGATTCTAACTTGGAATTCAACATTTTGAGACCGTCGCTTTTGCTTTTCTTACCTTTATTCTCACTAGATGTTAAGAGATGTTGCTAAACGATTGGTACTGTGTGGACAAAGGAAAGCAGATGAAATTCGCTAGTTCATATTGGGAGTGGAACCCGACACGTTTTGATTGTTAGTCAAGCGCTCTAGCCGCCACAGTAGATTATAATAAATTGAACTCGAATCTCTGGCCTCTGATCCAGTTCTTTTTTGCCTTCAATAAATAATGTAAAGATGGGTTTTGATTTTGATAGTATTTCGCTTTTCAGTTAGTTCCTGTTTGTTTATTTCTCTTGCCTCCAACAAATGAAGATAGTTCAACACAAGCATCCACTGCTCCGGGAAGCTATAATCTCTCAAAAAATTATTCAAAGCAAGAATGAACTTCAGAGGCAGGCCAAAGTCAATACACTCTATTATTATTAAAAATAATAAATAAAAGTATCTTCATTCTTCAATGGGTCGTACCTAAGACGCTCCTCGATCAAACATATTAAATGAACGAAAACACATGAATACGCACTTGCGTTTATTATGCGTTTATATTATTTTTAATGTTTATTTGCTTTTTTTTATGTTTACAACTTTTTACAGCAGCGAGTAAAGTAAACAACCCGAATGCACATGCTGTTTTCTTTATTCGTTTTCTTCACTTATTTAAAGCCACTGAGGTGAGAGAAAGGTGTTAAAAGAGAATGTGCTAAAGCCAAATGTCACGCCTTTTCTGACCCTGTAAACATCAGAAGAGAAACCAGTCTGTCAACGAACCAGCCAGTTTTCAGCATGCACGCGAATACTTTTTTCTCTAAAGGGAAGAGGTGAATGCAGCCATGAATCACTTTCGATTTAACCTTATCTTGTTTTCCTGCGATGTTTTAATTTCTTCAGCTGATACCAGGTGCATTTTTCTCAGGGGTTCAGAAATGCACTGTGGGCGCTTAGCCTACAAAACCCTCCGCGGTTCTGTTAATCTAGTATTGAAATTTGTTAGAACTGGCATGTAAATTAAAGAATGATGGCATTTTTGTTGCACCTAACATCACAGAGCCATCAGCAAGATACATCTTATTCCCAGCAGATATTAATGTGCACCTGTCGGCTAGATCCTACCCGTTTTAAGGTTGTTGGGCTCTGAAAAATGCGTGTAAAAAGCCCCTCTTCTCATTGACACAAGGATTCAAACCGCCGACTTTTCAATCATGAGCACTGCGCTCAACCATTTCGCTAAAACCAAAAGTTATTTCATCAAACAGTAACGAATATAATCTTTTTATAGCCTTTTTTCTTTTACCCGAGTCGCTGTCTAGAAGGGGATCTGTAATATAAAAGTTCACATAACGAAAAACGAAACAAGAACTAGCTAAAAGCACCTGAAGGAAAACTTCGCATTGATGCGTAAACAGTAATGCAGCGTGAAAAAATAGGAGGACAAGAGTTGGCATTCAGTCGAGGTCTAGAAAACGGGATAAATAGAAAATTGTATGGTAAAATGATCGCCAGACTCTGCCTTTCGGGTTAAACTTTTAAGGCATCATAGCTTCTAATCGTTTCCCTGGTCGAGACAGTGCCTATTGGGGCAAGAACGATAATGGAACTAAAGTTCCAAATATATGGAAGAAAAAACAAGGTTCGATAGCAACATAGATAAAGAGATTAATGAAATATTTGTAATGGAATTGGTAAATAAAATAAAAATGTTATACAAAGGTTTTTTTTTTTACTTCCTAAAGCAAAACATTGTACTCCTAAGATTGTTTCGTACGCATTTTTTATTCTATTTATGCGCTTGTTAATATTTATTCAATGCATAAGAATTGAAAAAGGGATAGCATTTCAACTAGTGTAATGCATTTTCAATGCAAGAGTCAGTTTTTATGTATTTTTTTTTAATTTAATATTACATGCGTTTACAATAATATTTTCTTAATCATCTTCTTTACGGCATATCCTAATGGTTTGATTTTTTTTCCTAAGCATCCCATGGGACCTGCTAAAGAACACAAGCAAGTCTATAGAACTGCAGTCAGATAAACAATTTTTTTTCTAATCCTATTTTGTGAAAAAAATAAATCAATCAAATCAGAAAACTTGCGCCGTTGGCAAAACTAAAGAAGATCCAATTAAAATTTTTAAAATAAGTCTCTTCATGACACTCTTCCCTAGACATTGTTACCGAGAGCTCATACAGAGCCAGAGGGTTTGAAATAGCAAAATAATGATTTCAACCATCAATACAGCTAATAATATAACCAAGTATTCTTTCTTTCCAAGATTCTTTAGAATCATTATCATCATAACTTTCTTTACTGCACAATGCCATTTTATATTTACTTTAGAAAGTGCCTTATTTGTCGTTTATTTTTTTTTATTTTTTGGTTTTGGGTTTTTTGGGTTGTTGTTTGTGTGTGTGTGTGTGTGTGTGTGTGTGTGTTTTACTTTAACATTTATTCAATGGCAAAGTTTTTCATGTCATATTCATGTTTAAGAATTCCCTATCATTGGGACGCAGGCGAGCGGTTTGAAAATCTCATACACATTTGAGAGAATACAGAGACATACGCATTCCCGTGGGCTTTGACAAAATGTCTCTCATTGAATAAGGAATATGTCAAGAGAAATATGGGGCAAGTTTCAGGTTTTCTTTCAGTGAATTATTGATTTTGAGGTGTATGTAATATTAAACTTACCAACTGTCTCTGGACCTATGGAGGTCAAAGAGCAAAGCGTTGATGTATGTATGTACAATGTGTGTGTATATATATATATATATATATATATATACATATATATATACACTAAAAGGAGAGTAACGGTTGAGAGGAACTGCACCACTGTGATTCAAAGGAAAGAAAGAGACATGGAGAGAGAGACAGTAGGTATCCATATGTCGACATGAGAGGCTTGGGTACTTTGAATGTTATTTTTTGGTAAAATTCCTGGACGATTTAAGTAATGAATTCCTGCTGGTTTAGATCTAGGTTCTCGTAGATTTAAAGCTATAGTAAGGCCTTGAATCTAGATCTGTAGGCCTAATCAAGCCTATATGGATCTAAACAATGACTTTTGCTTCCCATGCGGCTCTAAATTAAAGCAAGTGTATCTCTATGGCCTCTATCTTATCAAGGAGCTAAGGTCAAATGTGTAATGCTTATACAAATTGCTGTGGGGTATCAATAAATCCACAAAAATATAGATATTTTACTCTAGATCATGCCAATTTATGTGGGCATATTTTGAAATCTCAAAGTTGTTTAACGGATTTACAAAACTAAATCTTATATCCGTTTTTGAAACCTTATAAAGCATGTGAAACAAAATAATTTTGCAGATGACAATGATGTTCTGGAACTGTGTACGCCGAAGTCAAAGCTAAAGAGAGAAAATATCATTAAATGT
>BLXT01000540.1:490766-506359 GCA_019648995.1 Plakobranchus ocellatus | reverse complement strand
AAAAAAAAAAAAAAATATATATATATATATATATATATATATATATATATATATACATGAATTAAGGGCGCAAGCTGCCTTTCAGATTCGTTGCACAGCTTTTTTTCCCTCTCTAGAACTAGATTGGGACATTTATTAGAAACATGATATATAATTATGTATGAAAAGATGTGCCTTCGGTTTGAATGGAACAGAATCTTCTGCAGTTGTTTGAGCCCTGCCATTTTCCAGACATACAATGTGGTGCACAGGTTCTTTCACTCAACGTCAGTAATGAAAATCATCAAAATTAATATTGCTGGTTATAGCCGGCCAATAAACTCAAATTCTGAAAAAATGGATATTCTTTGTTTTGTTTGTCCCGACAAAAGGCGATGAATTGCTATTTAAAATAGGCTCAGCAAATCAAAGGCCTAAGGTGGCTGAGGCGCAGTGATCTATCAAAATTTAATCAACCTATAGGCTTGGGACACACGACTGTCTTCCTCTATATTTAGAACTTCCGTTAACATGTCTGCGAGGGTCATGTGGGTGAAATCATTGTAACCTTGACTGTTGACATTTTAATTAACACCTGTCGAGCAACAAGTCACATACCATTGTTTCTAGTAAGCTTACGCCCTTGCTATTTAGACCCTCGATGTCCACGTGAAAAATCAAGCTTAGACCCACGTGGGTGAGCTTTCTTGCGTCTGCCCACCTAGACGGAACGGCCGACTCAGCACTTTCCCAGCAGCTGGACTCAGGTAAGGCATGATTTTATGTATTGAACAGTTTAATATTGAAATTTAACAGTCTAAGAATTTATTTAAATAACAAATGAAATGCCAAGTTTAATCTAGATCTACAGGTTTATGTGTGAAAATTATCACCTTTAGTTTCTACTAATTATTATGGGGCTAGATATGTTGAACCTGATTTTAAGAGAATAGAAGCAGTGTTTTAGTTTCATGATCTTAGGTCACGATGATTGCCGTAACATTTTGAGATATAATCTAAATCTTGGCAAAGATGAGAGTAATATGTAGAATCGGAAATTTAGCCAAGATCAAATTTCTTCGCCAGTTAATCTACTAATTTGGTAGATCTAGATCTATATTGATACTGGAATCAAGATTTCAATCTATATCTAAAACTATTTTATCAATCTTGAGCAAAATCTATATCTAAATAACTTTGTGACCAAATAACTTTGCAACCACTCATTTGAGATAGTCTACATTAGTCGAGATTTTAGATCTAAATGTAAAATGAATAAGGAACAGGGGTGAAAATTCTATACCAAGACCTTTAACATCGGACAGTAAAATAGATGTAGACCTATCCTTTAAAAAGACAAAACTGTGCAAAATTGAAGAAAATGCGGCAAGATTTCAAGTTATGCACAAAAAGTTGTATTCCATAATGCTGACAAAATAAATGCATTTGAGTCAACTACACAATGATTGAAAGTTTACCAAAATAGCAGTTATACGTAATCTCGTTCAAAAACAAAGATATGTTGTAGACTGGTGAAAAAAAAAAGAACCCTCTCGGCTCTACTCGTGGATAATAGTAGAAAGGTTTCAGTTGGCAACGATGGCTATTGAAACAAACAAGTAATTTTAAAAGAATGGATCAAGAAAATGTGTAATTTTTACGCCATTTAATGGTCATATTTTGATATGACAAGTATGTTAGCAGTCTGGCTTTCATATTTTTTTGTTGTGCATACTCGGAATTCATGCCGAAAAGCTTCCGATGTGCCATATTAGTATGTTTGGTTATCAGTTTTTAAATAAGGCTTTCATGAGCTTGGCCTACTTTTCCCATACTTATTTTCTGTGGTCTTGAAAAAATTTTGTGGAGTAGTCAAAACGTATTATCCAAAAAAAAAAATGACTTTGTAGTATAGATCTTTATCGTTATATTTGATATCCTTCGGCCAAATAAATACAATGAAGTGGAGAAAATCCTAAGAGTTTTTATTCTGCTATTTGAGTCCTTGCCGGCGGATCAGCTCAAAACGGGGCGATTTTTTTTTTTCCTATATCACTTATTGTCCATAGTTAGAACTATTTGGAAGGATAGTCTAGTAAGATTGGAACCAATTTGATGACTTGTTGGTGTGCGCATCAAAAAAATCTACCGATATTGGCAACGTTTTCGTCGCATCAATCTTTATTCTAAAGAGCAGAAGTTATATTCCAAGCTCAAAGAATATTTGTTAATTATTGATCTTAGACTTTGTTCGCTCTGTTGTGGCCGTTTGCTGTTGATGTTCTACAAAAGGGCAAGATCTACAAATTATTGTGCACAAAAGCGATGTTTTATGATATAAATGATGAATTCTGCCACCAAATAAAAATAATTGCGATTAAAAAGGCATATTTTTTAAACGTTTGGAAAAATTGAAATATAATGGCGGCTGGGTTCTAGATGATCAGCCGCAGTCCTTCGATGACTTATGAAACATGACAAGTGATGCAAAGAAAATTTGGCTCTTTCTATATTATTCAATAATTATAGATCTACTGAGCAAGACTTCCGAATATGCACACAAAAAAAAGTAAATGTGATAGAAACTAGACCGCTGCTCAATTTGTCCTATCGCAATATAACAATTTAATGACATGAAAATGAAACATCTTGAGATCACGTGCGTTTTATTTCTAAATTTATCGCTAAATTGGACCTGATCAACTAAAACTTGGCCGTAATTATCCAAGATAGTGATCTGGGGTGATCAGTTTTTTTTTTTCAAAAATTTTGAAGGATAGTTTTATTTTTGGACAAAATTATTCGTAATTATAATTGTTCGTACATTTTAAAAAAATTGTGAACAGATGACTAAAATTGCCTTCCTTTGGCCATTATTATCGGAAAAAAAAATCGCTACGTGTGCAAATGTGTAGCGTAGTTACATTTCCAATGTTGGACTTAACGTAAGGGAGCTACGGTTTTTTATGTAAACTTTAAATTATAAGACTGTCCGAAATACTTAAGTAGATATTTTCTATTTTTGGACACTAGGAAGGAAAGGTTTGGAAAGTGATATTCAAGAAATTCCCCGTACACACCGGAGGTCTGCAGAAGACTGATCTTTCGGGCTTGCTAAAAGGGACTGAGGCATGGTAAGTGTATCGATTGCGATTATAGTCCAAAAGCTATTTGAAAAGTTATCTCAAAAACGTTAGGCCTAATTGGTTTTTTTGTTTAAATTATTCCATTAAGAAGGCAACAATGGAAGTAAAATTGATACTTGGTGATAAAAGTAAAGTAAGGAGGAAGAAAGAGGGAGGAGGAGAATTACAAAAACGTTATCTAAAGGGATTCGGCGGTGATTATTTGACTGCAAAAAAAGGAAGGGATAAAATAAATCCCTAATATGATTTCTCTTTAACGATGGCCAATTTTGCATGTTACGTCACAATTGATATTGCTGTTTCGTTATGAGTATCCCAATGTCCTCCTTTTGCAGGCGATTCTCGTTTCGCATACGTGCTGATTTACAGTGAATGTCTCCAGGATCAAAGGAGAAAAGCTTGTAAGAACGTAGATTTAGATCCAATGTCAAACGGTAAGTCATTATTTTATTTTATATCAATTTTACATGTTCATAATTATAATCATATTTTTCAAATTCTTTTATCTTTGATCCTTTCTCAGTTGTGCTCATACTCATGCTTGTATCTCTGTAATCGAGTACATAAAGAAAACTTTACAACTCTCTTGTCACTTTCTTGACAAATCCTTTTTCTTTTCTTCTTTATGTACCTTTTCTGTGTCTTCTAAACCGTGCAATCGATTTTCCTCAGACTCTGTCATCTCACACCATTAGGTTACAAATTTCATGGTGGTTTAATGCAATTTCGGAAGGTCGGTATTTATTTTATAGCAAATAATTCATGTAATTATAACTTGAGAATTTAAGATCGGCACCTTAATAGTTGTGCTTGCCCACTGTTTGTGGCCTGTGCACCGATCTTGTCTGTGCAGAGTTAGTGTCTAATCTTTGATTCAATACTAAAACATGAGTAGCAAGTGCCTCCCATGTCCGTGTGCACCGATTTTTATTGGTGCAAGATTAGTCAAGGCTACTACTCTTTGATTCTATACTAGGTGAGCACCAAATGCTTCCCATATCCGTGTGCACCGATCTTTGTTGGTGCAAGGTTAATCAGGTCTAGTAACCTTTGATCCAATATACTAGGGCGTGAGCAACAAATACCTCGCAATACATGTGTGTCGAACTTTGTCGCTACAGGATTAGTTAGGACTGCCACCCTTTGATCCAATTCTAGGATTTGACTCGCCAAATGTCTCCTATGTCCCATACGTATAGATCTTTGTTGGTTCAGGGTAAGACAGGCCTATTACTTTTTTATCCAATATGAGGACGCTAGGCGATAAATGCCTCCCGTGTCTTGTCTTGATGCTGGAGGGTAGTTGTTACTCTTTGATTTAATACTCGGATTTGATTCATCCAATGTCTCCCATATCTTATCTTGACAACGGAGGGTTAGCTGCTACTCTTTGATCCAATACTAGTACGCGAGGCACCATGTCCGTGCTCACAGATCTTTGTCGGAGCAGAGTTTGTTAGCCCTACCACTCTGAACTAATTCTGCGATCCACCAAATGAGTCCCATATCACTGTGCACCGATCTCGTCGGTGCATGGTTTGTTAGGCCTTCTAGTCTTTGATCTAATATTAGCATGAGAGACATAGAATGCTTCCATATCCAATATTGACGGTGCAAGGTTAGGTTTTACTTTTAAATTCAAGGATTTGATGCAGCCAAAGCCCAAGCGCACCGATCTTATCGGTGCAACTTGGTTACTCCTTTTTTTAATCTAATAATAACACGAGAGGCATAAAAGGCCTCCATGTCCAATATTGAGGTGCAGGTTTACTATCGTTGATAGAATGATAAAAAAAAAAACATGCACACTGATTTTTATCAGTGGAGTGATGCATAAAATTTCTACAAAGTCCTTGTGCACCGATCTTTTTGGTGCAGGATGAGTTGGCATCTTTGATCTAATGACTCTCATTTTGATAATTTCACCTAATGTCGACCATGAATCCTCTTCATCCCACCTGCCGCACGCCTGCCTTAAAATTAGATAAAATGGATTAAAACTCTGATGACCCAGAGACCAATGATGAGCATCAAAAATACAAAACTTTTAAAGCGAAATGTTCGTTCCGTGATGATGCCTATGTAATTAATTCTGAAAAGGAGGTTGTGTCATTCTTCGAAAAAATCTTTGAATGACACAAAACTTTTTGCTGTAAGCGCCAATGGCATGAAAAAATTTCGAAAATTTTTCAGGGCAGAACTATACTGGTATCTGTTCTTTTATTTGAAAAAAATTAGCCACAAGTAAGCCTTAACACGATTTTTGGAGAGTCAAGTTATATGGTTTAACAAAAAAATTTTTTAAATAGCTTTTGATACAAATACTACAATAACTGTGACTACTTTTATAAAGATCTAAGAAACTAATGTATTGCATTTACAACTTACATTATAAGCGCTGTTACTTCGTTTAATGAATACCATTCAGAAAAATTTTTTACATGTTAAAAAAATGCAATGGAGGAGACCCACTAAAAATGAAAATGAAACAGTTGGTTGGAATATTTTACTGGTGCAAATGGTTCATTCCCTCCAGTAAGATTGGATTTTTTTTTGTTTTTGAGAAAACAAAAATATTGCTCTTCTTAAATAAACAGAATCAGGAAGCTTATTTTCATATGCCCATCTGGATCATCCCATCCTATGAGGCAGATATGCATGAAAGGATAAACCTCTGTGATGAAATATGTTAATCGGCTCTGTGGGATTTTCTCCCATGTGTTATGCTACAAGGAGTTACCACTTGTGTTAGAGCTGCGGTGATTTAACCAAAGGAAAACTGCATAAATATTCTTAACATACATTTCAAATTTATGTCACATGTTTTCCCTAGTGGATGCTCTATGTTTAGCTTGGCGATTATCAGATCGCCATTTGAATGGCGTAGAAAAAGAAATTTGAAGTTTGAATTAAAAAAAAAAAGTTTTATCCATAATGCAAAAATTATCCTGATCGAGGACAAAATGTTTGAAACACATGGCGAATGATATTCAGTTGGTGGACATTAAACCGGAGGTGATAAGAATAAATTTGAAATTATTTATATGGTGAAAAATGTAGCTTATTAAGAAAAGTGATCGCTGAAAAGAATCTTTTTGTATTGCTTATTCTACAGATGGGGTCGTTCAATTATAAACCCAGGCTCCTAATGCCAATGAAAAGAAAATTAATGGGTATTTTAGCATAAGAAGGTTCGCAATTTTCATACAGGAAAGGTTACCAAATCAATTATGACAATTATTTTTAGATTTGATTTTTTTAAAGGGCCAATTTTACTTCTGATTCAGTGTGCAAAATAAAATTTGCTGTGAATACCTAAATCTTGAAAATGTTTAAAACACAAAGCCTGTTGCATGAAAACTTTATATGGTTGAATGATATGCTTCAAACTTCAAGAACTCTTTGCTGAGCTGGTATTAAGAATACATTCCCATACTAAGAGTACAAAAATGCAATTTTACGGGAGTGGAATTCATTGTCCTCTCTTACACACATTTAAAATAATGTGTGTCTGACGGATTATCCCATACGTTATCATGATTAATAAACGGAAATTAAATTGTTTGCACATTTTCATGAGTGAGTTCACCTCTTTAAAATTATCGCCACGTATTCGAGGGCAAACCCAAGAATCTGGAAAATTGGGTGAAGATATGGCTCACAGGTCACGGCGAGCAATTCTCGCCTTGCCAATTAACTTGGTTGGAAATAGAAGTTGCTTCGAGAAAATGGAAGAAATGCCCTTTCTTCCGGCCTGACATGAAACATTTGAAAAATCGAAAATTTTTGTGCTCACCAAAAATATACACTTCTGGAAAAAATATTTTTTTGAAGGTGACATAATGGGCCACCACACAAGGTACTTGCATAAGTATAGTTTTATTCTATAAAATAGTTAACTGAAATAATATTCTATTAAGCTTTCCAGGAAGGTCCATTTGTAGAGGCGAATTGTCATTTGCCTTCTTGGCAAGAATTTCTTTTCAAATAGCAAAGTTTGTGTCAAATGCTTCGAACAATATTCATTTTTAAAAGATGAACTGTGATTTGCCTTCATAGAGTATGGTCTAAAATGGTTTATGCCCAACAAGAGTTTTTTTTTTTCCCATAGTATTATGATTGGTTCTTTTGGAAAATAAAATGATAAATACGTTGTGAGAAGTTATCATTAAGGCCAATTGGCAATGAAATACGTTTGTAGTTTACTTCTCAGGAAAATTAAATTAAATTTCGCTCAAAGAAGCGCCAAACAAAATGCATTGAAAATACACTTCAATAACTTTCATTAAGTGTTTGAAGTAAAATATTGAGAAAAATGCTTTTGAAAAATGGAACAAGGCTCATTCATCGAAGAGAATTGTCTCTTGCCATCTTGAAAAGCATTAATGAAAGTACATTTAATAAAAAATTGAAGTGAAAATCCTACAAGCCTTATCAAGGTATTGTTCGTAACTTATTTTCTTTGGTTTTTTAGACAACGATTGCATTGTAACGTAAAATATATGAAACCACTATTGGAACAATAAAAAAAAAAATAACAGTGCATTCCAACTACATATTAATATGCTTCGAAAGTTCATTTCACAGAATGAAAGAAATAGAAAAAATTGATTTTTGTGAAATTAGGTGAGAGTTAGTAGCCTACATGCATCAGACTGGTTGACATATTAATGAAAATGGTTGACAAAATAATGAAAATGTTGAGCATAAATGGAAGGGGTTTGTGTATAGCCTGTCCACAACAAGGTGATCTCAGGCAGAGCATAAATGGAAGGGGTTTGTGTATAGCCTGTCCACAACAAGGTGATCTCAGGCAGAGCATAAATGGAAAGAGTTTGTGTATAGCCTGTCCACAACAAGGTGATCTCAGGCAGAGCATAAATGGAAGGAGTTTGTGTATAGCCTGTCCACAACAAGGTGATCTCAGGCAGAGCATAAATGGTGTGAAATAAGCTTTGTTTTAAAAATAAAACAAAAGCTGTGTTCTGAGGGTCATGCAGCCTCTTGGAATAAGCTTCGCCGAAGATTACAATATGGCCATATTGTGCTAATACAGACTTCTCTGTATGAAAGAAGTGAAGCTTGAAAAAAGTGCTATTATTGTTAATGCTGGCTAGGGGATAGAAATATTTGATATGTGAATAAACCATAAAAACTTGATGCAAAAAAATGTGAAAGAAATTTTGTCAAAACACTGTATTGACAGAGTATGAAGAAAATACCATTGACGTAAACTAAGAGTCGTCCTCAACTCCTCGCCTTTGGACCTGAAACATGGTAGGGCGTTAATTTGAACGTCAATGAAAATTGCGTTTGCCAGAGCAGGCAAAAAATTTATTGAAACGACCGCTAAAAAAAAAATTACCAATTTTCTTCCAGACTCGAGCTGTTTTCCTATGAATACTTTTCTAAACTGATTTGAAAATCGTCTTAAAATATATTGAATTTTTCAAATCAGATATAATCTGCATTCACAAAAATGAAAAATCGATATAAGAAATGAAAGGTCAATACGGGTGATATTTTATAGTCTAACAAACAAGTGATCCTTCTGAAAAAGCAAAAGGTTCAAAGATCACGCTCGGAGGTAATTATATTAACCTCTTGGCTGATAAATGAAAGCCTATGGCAAAATGAAAGAAAGAACGGGGCTGTCAAAGGAAGTTGGCGGCGTACTTTCTATCTGTGTAAATTACAGATGTACGGCTATTAAGAACCTCAAACGCTTTTACTATTATTCAAGTTTTCCAGCTCATTAAAATGAGGTTTCTGTTTTCATTGAGAGTGACAAATAATAAAAAAAATCCTGGCCCTGCACATCGTTGGTCCAGTTACAACTAATGTGAATGTTTAGGTTAAACTGGCCAACACTCTTCTTCTAAAAGGCTATACATTCACAACCTTGCTTTTAGGCCAGCCTAACTCAAAACTCATAATATACACGAACATGTATGTTGAACAAAATAAAGGGATTGAGAGGATCAACAAAATTGCAAAAGAAGTCGAAAAGAAAACTTAGTTAAGTAATAGTCGACGAACACTTAGAAGTGATAGCCTTTTCATGTAGGTTGCAGGTGGCTGATTGATAGCTCACAGCTCTACTTTGAAAAAAAGTTATTTAAATGACATTTCAGAGTGTCTGATTTGATTCATTTCAAATGAAATAAAATGCACAAATGGCCTCATGAGGTCAGTCTATCATGAATGGTTATTTGGATCTGAGCATTTAATTTTTATTCTCAATATATTGGTATTTAAAATGAATGAAGCCGACTAATTTGAAACTAGAAGTTTTTTTTGAAAAACTGAGTCAGATTCTTATCGTCACTGTTTAATGTTTGTATTCAGTTAGTCACGGCATGTTGAATCCGAATATTCCGGATTCCATTTGCGACACTGTGAATTCCATTGCGCTCATTGTAGGCCTGGCTAAAGACAAGTTGATAATAAGGAGAGGATCGTCTTGAAACAAGTGAGATCGGCACATGGAGGCTTTGTAAGCCTCTAGGGAAGATAACGCCGATATTTCACAATTTCAATTCCTAAATAAGCTGCATATTGGCGTTTCCTAAATACGACTTTGGCATGTCTCCCAAAAAAATTAGCAAGGTTTAAAAAAAATAAATTTAAGCAGGCCTTAAAATAAAGAATTACGTATCTTTAAAAAGTCCTTATTCGGAAAGTACAAAGTCTGATTCTCTCTGTTTGTATGGGCTGAAGTAAGTCACCACATCATTTCATTTTACCAAGTCTTAAAGAACCATGCATAGTTAGACGTTTTTGCTTAAGATCTTTTAATGTAACTCGAGGTTTACATGTCAATTATTGCCCAAAAAATAGTTTAATCGATATTTGTGTGCATTTTTTCCTTTTCTCTGTATTAAAGAAATTCTCGAGGTTTTTTTTTTTTCCCAGAGGAAATCATGGCCGGACGGTGACAGAGTATGGAACTACAGATCTTGGCAAAGTTGCCATCACTGCCGTTGAGAGCAGGTTGAATTCTACAGTTTAGCTTTGTTCAATCAGTTTGATTTGTTTTTAATATATTGACGTTTTTGTGACCTACGTTATTTTTTAAGTACTTAAGAAGCCATAGAATTAAGTTTTCTGAGATACTGAGTAAACCCATGCAGTCAGTTGTAAAGTTCAATAGGCTCAAGGGACAACACTAAAAGACAGTAAATTTGTTGTATTTCATCTGTGAGAAAAGCTTGTGTAATTTTATACTCTATGTAAGAAATTTTCGAGCTTTTTTTCCAAAGGAAAGCATGCCTGGACAGTGTCAAAGAGAGTACAGAGCTACAGATCTTGGAACATTTGCCATTACTGCCGTCTGGAGCAGGTTGAATTCAACTAAGCATTGGTCGGTCAGTTACATTTTTTTTTAAATCTATCAAAGTTTTTGTGCCCTGCGTTTCTTTTTAGCTACTTAAAAAGCCATACGAGTTACTTTTTGGAGATTCTGAGTAAACCAATGCAGTCAATTTTGAAAATCATTAATAACAAAAGACAGTAAATTTAATGTATTTCAGGCTGTGACTAAAGCTTGTGTTTCTTGCTTGGTGATTAAAGGACAAATATTTTCAATAATGTCAAGAACGTATCAAAATTGTACTAGCACCAACAGAAAAAATTCCACTCTCCTTTTAGCCCAAACCAAAGTATTTTGTCATATATTTTCTTGAGCCAACTGGAATGAAAATAATTTGACTCAAAAGTGTTGGTTATGATAATGAACTAAGTTATAACTGTGGTGTTGAGGCAAAATTTTCTATTGTGGTCCAAAAAATAATTGTGTATGTAAATATACATGCAAAATATTCTATCAGCTTCCTAGAATGAAAGAAAAGAGAAGAGAAGATGGGCAATGCTTTAGAGTATTTTTTTTTAGCTTGGAGTATTTTAGATTCATTATGTAAACATGATGTTGCTGAGGAGAAAATCACAATTTGTCACAGTTTAATTCACACTATCAGAATTTTAAGTATCATAAGAATTATAAAAAGATAAAGATGCTTTTCGTAAGTGCGTTTCTCTGTGTATGAATTATTCAGATTAGACCTAGATCTTAATTTTTTTTTTTCTTTTAGGGCAACTACTGGATAAGGCAAGTGGAACGACCCCCAGCGGACAAGGGACTGCAACCAAATCTGGTAGAACGGGTAAGCGTGTTTCTTCAATTAAAGCATTATATTTCAATAATCAACACTACAAAGAGTGAATCAGATGGAGGTTACTAATCAGAATATAAATGATAATTTATAATTGATAAACAAAGAATAGAGCATTGTAACTTGTTCAATTTAAATTCATTTTCTAATTTTTTTTTTTTTAGAATTAGCATATTTTTTTACAATTGGTGGTAATGTTTTTATAGAAATTTATTATTACATGCAATTTACCATATGCTTCTCTCTCTATTATGAGCCCTCCTCGGACGCCCAGGCCTTATTGGGGCCTAACAGCCTGTGGTAATCTTGAAGTGGAAGTGCTATAAATATGTAAAACAAAATAACACAGTTAAGTTTCATTATCGGTCCATAAACGAAATGAAGTCATCAGGATTTTGAAATACTTTTGATTTCTTTCATTGTTTAATCCTTACCAAAATTATTGTCTTGCAATAATGAATTGTTCACATTTATTAGCATAAGCCCTCGCAGTGGGGAAACTCAGTAGGATTTAGATTAAGCTTTTTTTTTTCAGCAGCAATAGTCACTGAAAAGACCTGTAAAAACCACGGCGAAATGCTTTTTTTTTTCTCCTTTTTAAGTACATAAACCTTTTGTCAAGTAGGAAAACATTTCGCCTATACAATATAGCTGTATAGATATATAGATGCTTAAGTTTTATAAGGATTAATATGAATGATTGGAGTTGAAGGTATTAGCATTTTTATGATGGTGGAGTAGCGTTGGCAGCACTGGTGTTTTGATTATTCAGATTTATCCTGAAAGTAGAAGACACTCTTAATCTATGGTTCAAGTACCACTCCTGGATTCTGCGGCCTAGCGGTGGCCAGAAGTCTAGATTCATAGAGCACTGGAAGGGCCGTAACACAAAAACTAAGTGTTGTATTACACTTGTTTCAAACAGAGGTACTTAGAGAATTTTTATTCCCCCCCAGCTGGTGGAAATGACGGCAGGAGCGCGCAAATCCCCTATAGAAAACTATGATCAACCCAATATCTTGAACTGCAGTTATATCATGAAAGCTACCCATTCTGAAGGTAGGCGTAGTTAACTCCTTCTAAACTGTTATGCATTTCGTCAAAAAGTGTCCATCCTCTTCCTTATTCATAGGGTTATGTACTACTCCTTGGTAATACAATGGTAAAAAAGTGATGCTTTGGATAAGAGGGTAATGAGTTTGATTCCCCCGTGCTGGAAGTGCCGGCCCCTGAAATCTATGGAGTCGAGAATTTGAACCAAACACTGGTGACATTTTGAAAGCCTCAGACCACCTTTGGGACGGTTTGCATGACTGTATTTACATAAATCAAACAGGGGACGGAGATTCATCCAATAACCGTGTTTGGACCTGGCGGGGGCAGACATGAGGACCAATGAAGTTTTGAGCACAGCAGTAAACTAGCACAACCTGCCTGTTTCGGGCGGAACCGTCAAATGCAAACACAAACGTTTATGAACTGCTAACTCGAGTTCATCTTGTTTTTATAGCGTCGCATCAAGTGTTCTGGGACAATAAAAATGTGTTTACCTCATTCTCAGTAAGGTAGTCAAGATTTCTAACGCCTTGGCCTGGCTAGGGCCAGCAAGCCCACTACCTTGTGTTAGGCGGGTTATTTGCGCAAAGCCAATAAATATCAATCAGGTCATCCGTTCTTTTCCTTTTCCTTTTCTCATTAGCCATTAGAATTTCAGAAAAATGAGTCACTCCCCCCACCACACACACACACACACCACCACCACCACCACCACTCCCTGTAAATTGAAGCAACCCAAGCACTAGGCCAAAATAATTGGTGTTGGTAGCGGAGGGATAAAAAGATGTGCCCTGAATATTGCAATGATTGATGCCATTTAATGATGAGGGTGGAGTCTCAACCTACGTCTGTTGTAAGCCAACAGCTTGATGCAAATTATTGGCCCTAGATCACGCAGATTCACGATGGAATTGCTAATTCACCACTATAATCATTATTACTATGATTGGATGGCCTCAGCATTAACGTAATTCTTCTGTTCACCTTGAGATATGCAAAAATATCTTGTCAAAAGTCCAATTACAGGCACTTAGCCCTGCGGGGGACAGAAGCCTGAGATGATCCAAACAGTGCATGGGCTCTTTCATAATCAAAATCATTCCATTTGCATTACAATCTGATACTGTATATGCAATGTTTTCAGTTTTCATGCTATCAGTTTTGGGTTGTAAAAATGTTAAAACTACAACTGTACTATTTTTTCTCTCTTTACATTCTTGGTTCTCCTCTCCATGAATAGTCTTGGCAACAAAACTCCAGTTACTAAAGACTGTTATAACTTCACCTGTAATGCAACGACGTCAACATTCGATGTGAAACTACAACCAAACAACATCATCATGATATTCGCTGATTATGTTGTTTATAAAAATGAAATTTAGAGATTTAGAGTAAGAAAGGGTCTAGGAGTTATTTTTGGCTAGTTTTGAGAAAGCGAAAATAGCCAGATAACGCTATTGGACTTGGCGACCTTCTTATTTTCAAGATTTTTTCAGAAATTTTTTTAGCTTTTATGACATTATCTGGTGAATTTTTTTATTTGAGAAAATCTCAGGACAAGGACTCTTTTAAACCATAGCACTACTTAGCCCAGTAAACCCATTTTAGTCTTACCTCTTTGATTTTGGAGTAATTACTTCAGGATTTATGTTATTTTTGCTTATTGTTTTCATTATAATTATGTTTAGTTGAAGCAAAAGCACAGCACTTTCATATTTGTTTCACGTTTGGTAACGCTCTAGGTACAGAGTGGTGCTCTGGGATTTAGAGCCAACTTTTTGTAGCATTAAATGCTCATCATTTAGTCGAAGCAGTGGGAAATCCACCTCGATTAAACGCACAGCCTGGTACAGAGGTAAATTCCGGCGAACTTATAATATTTAAAAGACTATTAGGATTTTCTTGATTTAGTTTCTTTTTTGTCGTGGTACCATATGTTTTCATTATTGACCACAGCTTACCAAATACAAAGAATCATTCTCTTTGGTTTTCTGCAAGGACTACAATCCTTCTACTCTAGTGCTAATAACTGGAAACTTATTACTTTACCACTTTGCTGTTCAATTATTGGGCAATGTTCAATACTGGAAACTGGTCTGTTTCACTATCTATCAGGTACTGATCAGCACTGGAATCTCATCTTAAATATTAAATTTTAACTGTTTGCATCTTTTTACTAGCGGGCTATTAGGCATTAATTAGTAATGGAATCTCATATTATTTAGTTTTCACTGCTTGTATCTTTCAATGTCGGACTATTGGGCACTGATTAGCAATGGAGCTTCATCTTCATTATTTAGTAGGGGTTTTTTTACTGTTCGCATAATTTTACTATCGGCCTATTGCGCACTTATCAACACTGGAATATCATGTTAAATATTTAGTTTTTACTCTTCCATTCTTTTAGTATCGGAATATTGGAACTCAACAGCACTGGAATCTCATCTTAAATATTTAGTTTTTACTGTATGCATCTTTTTACCATAAGGCTATTAGGCAATGTTTAGCATTGGAATCTCATCTTAATTTTTACAGTTTTCATCTTTTTTACTATCGGTTTACTGGGCACTGATCACCTCTGGAATCTCATCACATTTAGTTTTTACAGTTTGCATCTTTTTACTCTCGGACTATTGGACACTGATCACTTCTGGAATCTCATCACATTTAGTTTTTACAGTTTGCATCTTTTTACTCTCGGACTATTGGACACTGATCAGCACTGGAATCTCATCTTGAATATTTAGTTTTTACTGTATGCATCTTTATACCATCGGACTTTTAGGCACTGATTAGTATTGGAATCTCATCTTAATTTTTACTGTTTGTATCTTTTTACTATCGGACTATTGGGCACTGATCAGGACTGAAATCTCGTCATATTTAGTTTTTTACTGTTAGCATCTTTTTATATTGGACTATTGGGCACTGGAACCGCATCTTCATTATTTTAGTTGGTGTTCGCCTCTTTTTACTATCGGATTATGGAGCACATATCAACACTGGAATATCCTGTTTAAATATTTAGTTTTTACTCTTTCATTCTTTTACCACCGGACTATGTTGCACTGATCAACACTGGAATAACATGTTAAATATTTAGTATTTATTCTTCCATTCTTGTACTATCGGACTATTTAGCACTGATCAACACTGAAACAACATGTTAAATATTTGGGACTGATTAGCACTGAAATCTCACCTTAAAGAATTAGATTTTGCTTGGGCACTGAGTAGCACT
>BLXT01000540.1:471581-488742 GCA_019648995.1 Plakobranchus ocellatus | reverse complement strand
CACCATACATACCGTCTTACTGAGGTCTATTCATTGAATTGAATTTATTCCATCAAGAGTAGCGTAACTGCGATCAGGTGCATCCTTTCAAAATGAAATATGTATTATTTAAAGCCTTTTAAAATTTCTTAAACAAGACTTTACTCGCGTTGTAAGTCATGCTACTTGTGCGGTATTGCTGCGGGTCACATTGGCCGTTTGAAAATATTTTCAGTTTCCTTGCAGTGTGAACTAACTAGATCTAATACTTAATCTTGATTTCAATCTCTTACAATTTATTTATACAATATGCGTTAAGAGATGGCCCAAATAAATACCCTATTAAATAGCGAAAAGTGAAACTATTTGAACTGTGTTAAATTAGACCTAGACGCGGCTTCATGCTTAAGTGTCATGCAATATTTCTAATATTATAACGCGAAAAAAATCTACTTTAAAACAAGGGAAAAAATGCTTCCCAGCAACGAAAAAGCACACAGATTTTCAGAGTAGAAAGAAGTAAGAGCAAAACAAGAATGAAGAGGAAGAGGAAGTACAATAAGCATGTTAAAGAACATAATGAGCAGAAGAGTCAAAGGAAAGATCGATCACAAAAAGCTAAACTACAGTTAAAAACATGCAGAGGAGAGAATAAGCAGGAGAAACATAGAGAAGAACGTGCATAAACAAAGCAAAATGAGCAGATAGAATGTACTGGGATTAAAGAAACCCAAAATGAACGAGAAAAGCAGAGAGAGAGAGCAGAAAAATGAAAATGAGCAGAAAGGCAGAACATAGAGAACAATGAGTAGGTAGACCTAGGGCATATTGAGCGTAATGAGCAGATACAGCATGAGGAAGAGAATGAGCAGATATTAAGATCATAAAGAGCAGTATTGGCAGATATGAGCGCAAAGAGAAAATGAGATCATAAAAAGTGAGAATGAGCGGGGTCGATAGTGAAGAGCTGATGGCTTGGTTCAAGCATAAAGGGTAGAATTAGCAGACGTAACACAAGAGACGAACGATAAGTACAGCAAAAATAAGTAGAGCATGAGCAAAGAGGCGATAGTGCTTAAAGAAAAGAATATGCAGATAAGGAAAAGAAAGCGTCGATGAAGCATAAAGAGGAGGAGTAGATAAAGCATAAAGAGATGTGGAAAACTAAGTAGATAAAGCATAAAGAGAAGAATGGGCATATACAGCATAAAGAGACTGATTCTTGCAAAGCTTACTGAACAGAAAAATGATCGAGCAGACAGAGTGTAATGAGCGCTGCAAGCGGATAAAGCAGAACAAGCAGTTAAAAAAAAAAAGAGCAGAATGATGAAAAAGAGCAGGGAAATTGAGTAAAATTAGCAGTTACAACATAATAGAGAATGAATGAGTAGTGGAGCAGAATAAGCAGAAAGGGCAGTTCGTGTGAGCAGAGTCCAGAAACGCAAAACAAGCAGCTTGTTGTGTGGTTGCAGCTATACCAATGAACTTTGATAATTTCTAATGCACACAACTGATTCTCTGAGCGTATGTTCCAAGTTCCACAGGTGTATCAGCTCAGCTTGTCTATCCTGTTTCCTCTGCATGTGGGGCCCTACTACTCTCTATAACTTTAACACCACGGCGCCTTCTGTAACTAACAGCTTGTTAATAACAAAATTAATCTCAAAATCTAGGAGTCGTGCACTTGTGGAAAACCCGAAATACGCCCGTCGTGCACACCTGAGCACGCATTAAGTATATATATATATATATATATATATATATATATATATATATATATATATATGCATGGAAAAAATTATGCTATTTTATTTGTTGGCCCAGCTCTGCTCGCAGGCCTAAACAATTGATGATATAAACACAATCTTTGTGGCTGTTACATAGTAGCTATAAAGAAAAGCTCTAGCAAAATGAAGGCAACTATTTGTTTCAAGCTTGCAGGTAAAATCTGGAACGCACAAATCGTTAGTTCCACGATATGGCCAATGAATTGAATGCCTGGTTGAAAAAAAAAAGCAATTTATAATGATCTGTGAAATGAGGCAGTCCTTGAATGATGCTCGTAAATCGCTACTTGTAAAGCAAATTCCAAGCAATGCTGTGAGAGTTGCCAAATAAAACGAAAATGCTTGTAAATAGCTCCTGGCGTGATTTTTGCTTGAAAAAGATCTGAAACGACAGCAAAATGAGGCAGTCCCGTAAGAGTGCTCGTAAATGGCTAGGCCTACCTGTAATGCAAATTCTTAGTAAAGTTCTTTAAAAGTCTGCGAAGTAACACAAACGTGATGGTCAATGGCTGTTTGCAAAGAAAATTCTAAGGAACTTCTTTTGAAAGTCAGCAAATGAGTCTGAAGGAATACCTGTACATGCTGATTTATGTGTGCTTATAAAGTATCCATCTTTTAATAATTTGAGATGATCCCGCCGTCTATAGGTACTACCTTGATAGCAGAATTATGAAATCTCTTTTAAAATCCTGAAAGAGCCTGCGTAAATAAGCGAAGAAAAAGATTTTTCAAATTAATGACAAAAAAAATGTATTCGTTTTCCACCTTGTAGTTGAAAGTTGTACTATATTTAGCATTGTTAAAAATTGTGCCGTTTCTGATTTCATAAATATAGATCTCTTTTACCCATTATGCTTCTCTATTGTGCTTTTACGCTTCTTCTTCTTCTTCTTCTTCTCTCTCTCTCTCTCTCTCTCTCTCTCTCTCTCCCTCCCTCCCTCCCTCCCTCCCTCCCTCTCTCTCTTTCTCGCTCTCTACTGCATTCTTTAGATTAACTTTTCTGCTTGTTTAAGTATACCTCTTTCTGCGTCAGGATTCAAGTTGTGCGGCTCCCACCTCTCACTTCCACAATATGTTTTGGTGTCGTTATATCTAGCAGAATTCCTGTATTCTTCTTTGCGTTCTCGCAAAGCTGGCAAGTCATAAATTTATAGACGAGTGGCTAACACGGTCTGCTGTTAGGTTCAAATCCTCGAGTGTGCCATTCAGTTTTAGGGTGACGGGGGAATATTCCTTGTCCAGGTCGACTTTCTTAAAGCCAAAAGATATGGGCACGACTGCATTAAGCGATCTTTGTGTCAGGCCAAAATCCACATTGTTAGTCGGGAGTCTTTCTAGCTTTGAAGGTTTGTGAACGTGTGCCTCCTGCGCAATCTGAAGATAAGGTGTTATCTCTTCAGCAGATGATAGGGATCCTGATTGTTGTATGTGGGTGATTCTCATTTCTTCTAGCTCTAATTGTAGATTTAATAAGGGTTTCGGTTTCTCCGAATTCGAGTTTGCAAAATATCAAATCAAGCTTAGACATAAAGTCAACGGCTTTAAATGAATGTCTCAAAGCATTTTAGGAAGCTGTGGACAACCTATAAATGTTAAAAGAATTTGGACGGACTAAAGGAAATCCGGGGCTGCTGTGAACTGCTATGTAAAAGAAAAGAGCAGGAAATACATTGCCAATCTCAGCTCTTTAGATCTACATATGTCGAATGGTTGTGGCAAGACCTTGATGTTATTGTTTATGAAATAGTTGTGAAGGCTTTAGCTTGTTTTTCGTGGGTATTTTCTTTTAACTCTGCTAAACTAAATGGTGTTCGGATATATTTCAAGTCACTATCTTTGAGATGATTTTGAACAGTATTTATCATCATCCTCTGCGATCGGAAAAAAACCATGTGCGCTGTTGAGCAGCGACATTCTTCCTCTGATGCCGTTCAAGGGTGCCATTTATTTTGTTTTTCAGACAATGGGATACACTCTTAGTTGTTACTTTCCATTTAAATTCAAAACAATCTTGTTCTTCAGTTATTTATGTATGAATCTTGCTGGCTGAGAATGATTCGTAGAATTACATTTCTTGAAAGCTTGGTCTAAAGTAACCAGTGTAATTTTATGGTCTGTCTACTATTTCGGAGTGTTGGTTAATTTAAGTCTAGCTACACTTGCTTCAACAGCATTAGCAGTGTCTCACACAAGCATAATATGATGTAGAAATACAATTTTCAAAATTTGCCGAGAGTTGTATTTTTTTTTAATATGAGAGGTACGTCCACTATTTCTGGGCTTTTGATTTTGTACTAAAGCTACACTTGCTTCAGTAGTCTGAGCTGTTTCCTATACTTCTTCAGATGTCAGGCCTGGTGCAGGCATCGACAATCGCATCCTCCATTCCACCCAGCTGGATAAAGCTGTTGTTGGGATATGTTTTTTGGTTGCAAAGGCATTCAAACTGCCGGTAAATAATGTTCTTTGTCGACCTCTGCTTAATTTCCCATCAATATTTTCATAGAGTATAATCTTTCCCAGTCTTTTTTGCTTCTGATATGGCCCTGAATCTTCATCTGTCTCTCTCTGATACTTTTCATCAATGGGCGTTTTATTCCTATCAATTTTAAAACTTCTTCATTGGACTTTCTTTCTGCCAAGGTAATATTCTCATAAGCCTTTTCAAAAACCATATTTCAGTAGCTTCCAGTTTTGTTTTTATAGTGTGTGGATGTTGACTGCTGAACAATAGGAAACACCATATATGGGGTTTTAGGGTTCTCATTTTTTGTATTCATTGAGATGTCTGTTTTTCAGTATGGAGCTTATCTTGTTGAACGTGTTTTTGTTTCTTAATGTCGGTTTCACATCTTGTATCTGGTGTTATTAAGCACCCTAGATATTTAAACTACTATGTTCTCGTCTATTTACAGCTGATGTTACATGTCGGTATTTGTCCGACCATGCACTCTTATTTTCTTCCTTTTCAGTTCTAATCCCCTCTTACCACTTTCTTCTGCCAGTTTCAAGGATTAATTGAAGTTCATTCTCGGAGCCTGCTATAAGCACTGTATCGTCTGCATATCTCAGATTGATGATGTTGTGTGTCTGTATTTTCCTTCATAGTCGTTGTTTCGCAGAATCATTTCACTACAGATGTTAAATAGATCTAGTGACATTACACACACTTGCCTCACTCCTCTGCGTATTGGTTTGAATTCATTGCATTCACCGTCTATTCTTACTGCTGCTTCTTGTTCCCAATATAGATTTTGTAGAATTCTTAGGTCTTTGCCATCTGTGTCAAGTTGTGTCAGGATCTTGAAACATCTTCGTGTTTTACTTTGTCCAACGCATTTGAGTAATGTTTCCTATATATCATTGCATGCAGACTGCAGAGAATTTTTGTGTTGAAAGATATGGGTCTTAAAGCAGGAGTGACAGAAATGGTTAACTTAGGTGATCCAGTGTAAACCTAAAATTGCGTTGATAAGAGAATTAGGTACCCGAGCTCTGCAACTACAAAGATAGGATCGTTCTAGATAAAGTGGAAAAACCTCATCTGTTCATACCCCGGAGCAAAACACATAAGAAGGATGAACAAGTTGGAGGTCTAAGGCGATACAAATAATTCATGGCGTCCTCATCTTCGGAAATTAAAATTTTAAAAAGGTTTCAGACCTTTGAAGGCTTTCAAAAGTTTATAGTAGGCTTATTTTAGTGGATTTCGATCTATTTCTTTTGTATAGTAACTCGGTGGAATTTGGCTGGAATTATATGTAATTGAGCTTTTGTAAATGATTGTCCTTCCTTTTCAAAATAAACAAAATAGATGTTGGTTTTCCCAGCTATTGTGAAATCTTCTATTGGGCGCCCTAGTCGTGCCAGTATAAAGATGGAATTGCTTTGTTTGAGGATTGGAACCCAACCCATGCCTGTGTAAACTGTGGGGCTGCTTTGCTTTTGCTTCAACTCTGTATAGAGTTAAGTTTTTGACAATTCTGTATACCTCTGAATGAAAAAAAATATGCATTGCCAAAATGATATGCTTTTTTACGATCCTGTATATTGATGCATTTCGAATCGTCAGAGTAAGAAAGAGTTAGATTTTCATGATAAATCTGAAAGCTAACGATTGTTTTTTTTTTTTTTTTCCTCACGTGTTCGTCTCGTGTTCTTAATAATTATGATACAAGATAAGGGCATGCCGCACTTACGTCTAAATTATGTTTTTAAAAAGTTGTTATCTATGAAATATAGTGTTATTACCTTTCGGTCGGTCTCGGTATATCAATGATAATGCTGTGCCTATATCTGAGCCTTGTATAATTATTCACTGAATTTGTTTTACTTGCGTGGAAATCTGTGTCTATATAAAGATGACGACGATAATTACTTTGCTTTATTCTTTTATTAGTGCAGTTCTTTGTGGTTATGTTTGTGTTTGTGACTTGATGATATTGGCATAACCAAAGTGATAACCTTTTTAAAGGAAATAAATTGGCGATAAAAACCTGTTATCAAATGGTATTAAGCACATTAATATATAAAACTGAATATTTAAGATGATGTGTAAATGTATTAATCATTCTAGTACCACCACTGCTTTCCTTATCCCCTTCTGGTTATTTTTCTTTTTTCTTAGTGTTCTTATTTATATTACGGAAACTCTAAACTGATTTAAGTTTAATTGTCATTATGATGGGCTCTTATCGATAAGCCCAATCAATTAGCTTGTCGGGATTAAACATGTTTGCGGATAGAGGATAGGGCCTAAATTATTTTTTTAAGTACATGTAAGCATGTGTGAGCATTAAGATGAAAATACGTGTCTTTTTTTTTTCATTCTATTGAACACTCACTTATTATATAATATATGTTGTGGTATGAAATGTATATTTTCTTTTTTGTTTTTTTTTTTTTTCTTACGTTATTAAAACTATTATGAAAGATATTACTTTTTTCATTATTGTTATTGGCGTTCTGCTCACATGAAAAACCATCATGACTGGTTTTTTTTTTTTGTTGTTGTTTTTTTTTTAATATAAACAAATAATATCTTTTGTCCATGTAAAAAACCATATATGTATGCAGTGTTCATATTTTTTCTTCTCATTCTCACTTCACGGAGATGGTGGATAGCGAATCCGCCCTGTGATTTGCAGGGATCCTTCTGTTGTGGGTTCGAGCCCGCTGCCGACGCCCTGGCCCGACGGAGGGCCTAAGCCTCAGATCAACTGGAAGTGCATTGGCCACACAAAATAAGAACCCTGAGCTCCATGGCCATGCTAGATTTCGTATATCCACCTTGAAACCTTTACGGACCAAAACTTTGCAAGTACGAGATCCTTTACCAGTAAACACCCCTCTCCGGCATAATGGAGATTGATTAGCTCGAGATCAAGAGTATTAGACGGACACTAAACAAAAGGAAATGTCTTCTGTTTATGATTTAGAAGCAATCTACTCTTAAGAATAGTACTCCGGTTTTGGAAAAGTTAACACGGTTATTTTTTTTTTAATTTGTGTGTGCGTTTAAGCAAGCTTTTTTTTTTCCTTTTAGTAATTTAGCCCTGGTTAAAGTTTGAATTTGACGATCTTTGATATTAAAAAAGGAGTTGACTTGTCATCTTGTTGTCTCTTTGTGTTTTGTGAAAATAATTGGTATTAGTATGCCACATTATTGTAAAGTCATTATATACAACAATAAATGTTCAACAACATTGTTTGAAACACAATTCTGGATAATATTAGTATAAATCTTACTAAAATATGTTTTTATCTTATTTAAATATTAATAATGGTGAAATACTGTTAATCATATCAGTTCATTTGAATTTTTGGAACATGCACATTCACTTACTTTACATTTATATAACCATTTGACTTTCTTCTGTGTAAACAATGGATGTCGGGGTGAAGAGACTTAAAAAAAAAAAAAAAAGAAATGGAAAATGAATTTATAGGAATGTTTTTAAGAGTAAGGTGTTCTTTATATCGGGAAGAAAAATAAAATTGTGCGGTAATCTTTCATTTTTATTCTATTTTGATTGTTTCCCTCAAAAATACAACTCGTATTTGTTGCTAACGCTCTGGAGGTGGTAGATAGCGAACCCGCCCTGAGATCTGCAAGGCCCACTTGTCGCGGGTTCGAACCCCGCCACCGGTGCCCTGGCCTGACGGAGGGCTTGAGGGCACTTTGTTGTGGACTGTCTTAATACAAAAACTAAGCCTGGGCGTGACGAGGATGGCTGATAGGCTTGTAACAAATTTGAGATCATTGAAATACATGTATTCGTCTGATGGAGCAAATTAAGAACATTGGTTCTATCTCACTTTCAGTCGTAGAGAAGTTGCTCTCATTTGAATGAACCTGCACAACTTTACAATGAGAGAAGAAAAATAGAAGCAAAATATGAGCATTTGCAGAAGCTAAAGCCGTTTCGCCCTATGGTTATCATTCTTTCCTTGATGGTCTCCCTCGCTAAAATTTTCAGGGATTATCTTACAATTTTTTTTCCCCCGTCTTTTGTGGTCCTTTTTTTCATGACATAACTATTCTTTGCGTGAGCTTGAAAAACGAGATTTTAATAGATGGTTGAAGATTAAAGGTTCAGGGAAATTCATTGTATTAGCTAAACCAATGGACGAAAGTTCATTTTCCCTCAAAGAGAAAAGGCAAATTGATTCATAAAAAGATTTGGGGGAAAAATTGTCAAACAAATGTCATCAAAATGAAAGAAAAATGGAACTCACAAGAAACTCGTTTACAGAGTGTCTGCCTTTATTTTTATACTATGCTTTATTAAAATACTATACTATAATTGTTATTAGCAAACCTCAAGCAGGCTACTTTGTTTTAAAATGTTGCAGCCCACTCATTTTGCTTTTGCCAAATGTATTTGATCCCTTAGAATACCGGGCACCCGGTAATATAACTGTCCCAAACCAATCAGTTTAATCTTCAGCGCATCTTGAAAGTAATGAAACAATCGTAATTATTTCTAAACCTATTTTTGTGCGCTATATACTCGTAGAAGACCTAATTTTTTTTTTTTTTTTAATTAATTTTGCCTTTACAAAATTTGAATTCTCAACTGGAATGTTTTGGAGGAAGGCTCATTTAAGTTTATTTTTGTCTGATACAACAGTTATGAAAGCGTATCTCATTTCTGTTTCATTCAAATATAATACGATATTTCTGGTAAATACATTTTTTTTTTGCTGTCAGTGTATTAGTGCAGAGTAAAAAAAATTGATGACAGCAATATGAAGAATGTAACAATTTTGAAATAACTTTCATGTCAAAAGATTTTTCTTGTTTTAATTTTGATTTTTTTTTTTTTAACTGTAGAAAATTTCAAGCTGAATGTGTTTACAATCTGAAGTATAATAATAAAATTTCTTTGTAATGTGAAGGCCGAGCACTTTCTTCCTTGACATAATTTCTGAGGTTCCAAAATGCTTGAGTTTTATGCATTAAGAAGTGACAAATTTGAAGTTATGAATAATTGTATGAGAGGAGAAATGGTGACCAATATCATATTTCTGCATCAGAATGAGCGCTTTTATGTAAGAAAACTGTTTCATGTTGTGTTTTTTTATGTTTGTAACAGCTTCTGTACTAAGTGTTGTAACAAATTCAACTCTGAATTTATATATGAATGAATAACTTATAATCAATTTGATTGAAGCAATGCTATTTTTCTGCAACTATATTTGATATTCATTTGAATCTTGATGCATTTTGGTCAATAATTAAAATCTACCAAGTAATACTAGTAGTGGCTTTATTGCTGTATGAAATCTGTTGAAATCAATAAAAATAATACTGATTAGTCCTTGTTCATATGTGAAATCACTCTATCACAGTATTGTGTGTTCGTGTGTAAAAACATCCTATCAGTGTATTTTCATGTTTGGAATCATCCTATCACTATGTGTGTTTGTGAGTTCGTGTATGGAATCATCCTATTTGTGTGAGAGAGAGAGAGAGTGGTAGAAAATACAGAAGAAAAGAGACTCCTTCGGGTCTTCAAACATATTGAGAAAACGCACATTTTTTTTTATCTTTGGCACAGATATGACTTGAGCATTTCCCTTTCAGAAAAATATGTAAAAATAAAGAAAAGTATTGGTCTCCTATTGGTATTTGTCTTTTGAAGTCTGTTTCATTAGTTTCATCATTGCAATAATTCTGAAAGTAAAAACTTCTTCAAAAATTGTAGACCCTTAACTGAACTAAGGTTTGCACAATACACACTTGCCTTTACTTGTACTTTCTATAACCTATTATAAAGCTCTGGTGTATCCGAATTTCGTGTCATAACAGTTCTGGAAATTTCCTTGAAAATCCAAACTTAAATTGTAGCGCAATATGTTTCTGGGCTTAAACTAAATTATATTCTAAATTCAATTTTCTCGATCTTTACTTACATAAAACCGGACATGAAAAAATTGGAAAATATCTTAACAGCAAAAGCTTTGCTGTTTGTATTAAACTTTCTCAGAAGCAGCAACAAAACATATTAATTTAGTGAAGCAAAAGAAGAAAATAATCTTTCAATCTAAGTCTCGGACAATCATCATCTGTCTGAAAGAATTGTTGTTGTGGTTAGGTGTTTTTTGGTTTATTTTTTTTTTTGTTTTTTTTAAATTATTCAGTTTTTTCTTCACAGTACTGCATTTAGTAAATCAAAATCACTTCAAAATTAATTATAGTCGACAATACGTGTGTCTGTGGAAGATAGTGATGAATCAAAGGGATATAAAAAAGGGAAAATAGATCAGATGATTATTTTAATAAAGTGAGATGATTTTAAATATTAGAAGGACAGATAGATTCCATTACTTTGAATATTTTTTTAAACAAAGTTTGTATTTCACAAAAGAAATTTTCGACTTGATACAAATACTTTCTAACAATAAAAATGGAACACTGAGTTCTTTCTTTCTTTGTGGTTTTCCTTTTTTTTTTTTTTCATTTTTTGATTAACTGCATCAAGTTTGTATGACAGCCAGTGGGGGGAAATGTGAGGGAAAACACAGGCCTATTTCATGAAAAAACTGGCACATCAATTTCCACCTAATCTTTTTGTATAATTCTAGGACGTATAGCAAAAATGCTATCGCCAACAGTGATAGGTAAAACTGGGTCTAACCTAGAGGTTACATATCTTCCAGCCCAAAATCTTGAGGTTTTGTCCGGCAAACCAACAATGTTTAAAACAAACTTAATAACCGGACTTCTCTTGAGCTGTATGAGTACATTTTTGTCTACATCTTAAACATGTAAAGCTAAGCAGCAAATCAACATTTGAATATCATTTTTACCCACTTGTCAACAATGCAAAGCAAACAGACTCATGATTAGGGTTACATCAATGCTTTTAATAATTTATGAAACGTGTAACATTCGGACTGACTTCAAGACAAAACAACGCCCAAGATAAAATATGTAATACCATGTTTAACTTTATTTACTTTTCTTCAGTTGGAATACAAGGAGAATATGAAGGCATTTTTTTTTTTCAAAAAGGTGCCCATACAGAAAAATTGCTATTGATGATAAGGAAAGACAATTGAAAATTAAAAGTCAAGACAAGATGTACTATAATATCACTGTAGCAGGTTGAAGACCATGGACAAAGAAAACGACATGAAATATTATTTTTACTTTATTCTCTGCTTTTAGAAGAATACACACATGTAAGGTTACCTAGGTAAATCAGATAAAAGTTGGTATGAATACAATGTACTTTTGTATTTGAGCTTTTCAAAAAAAACACTCAAAACCAAAAATAAAAATGTGATCTTTAAATTCAAGGTTTGTTTGTTTTGTTTTTTCTGCTCTCTAGAATAGTGAAGTTTATGCTAAGACATTATGCTCATGGCTTAAAAAGTCTAACAGGTGACTTGTGGCTGATTTAACCAGGTTGTCTCCCCATTCATTTTGGGCTCAAATCAATAAACCTTGACTAGAAGGCTAAAAAGTTCATTTAATTTTTTTTTGTTAGTAAATTGTTTCAAACGTACATTGACTGAACACAATGTGTAGATCTAAACAAATATTTTTTCAAAAAATGAATACCATTGTTATCGTACACATTCATGTGGAATGTATAATACTGGAGTTTTTATGAGAATTAGACAATTTTAAAATTAGAGTAAAATGACTAAAACCTTTCAAAGAACAGTAAGAATACTAATTTTCTTGCCACCAAAGACATTTTTGATTTCAGTACTTTATCATTTGTCACAATTAACATTTTTTTTTTTTTGTTCAGGATTTCACAGACATCATTTTGTTAGCAATTAAAAAAAGACTTGCAAAATATGATAAGTAAGAAATGTGCACAATCTTAACACACAAAATAAGACAGAGAAGAGAACAATACAAATGAATTTCAGGATCTTCAAGATGCCCTGGTGGTTGAAGGAATTAACATTAATATAATGCGCAAATCCAACCACCAATTTAAAACTTTTTTCAAACAAATTCGCACAACACTGAGTATACATAAAAACCATTTGCCTTAACGGCTTCATCAGTTAAAGAATACTCTGTGTGTTGCTTGAATTTTTTCAGATAAGTTTTAACATGGTGCTTGTTTTTCTTTTACTATATTAACACCATAAAATAAAACAAACTTTTGCAATGTTTTTAGTATCAATATAGGATAAGAAAATATTATTTACAAAGAATAAAGGTGCTTGAAATGTGGGCGAGATTTGTAGATGAGACACACAAACTACAGTCCACTTCACTATAGTCAATCTTCTCTTGAAAACATCCTATTTTCTAGGAATATACCTCCTGCAATTATTTAATTGTAAAGACAAAACTGATAAATCGATGTCAATTTAACCATTATGATGGCAGAATAGATCCTCTCAGTCTCACTACCTCCCCCATATTTTTAATGATTAGTAATTTCATAACGGATCTGTCAATCTTCACCTTATTTAAAGCTGACAACAGCAATATTGATGGGGTAGGCATTGGTATGGCTGTGAGAGACTTAAAGGAAATGAAACAAGTTTGAGCGTCACTCATATATCTCAGTAACACTACAGAATTTGCTGCCATCAAGATGCTTCCCTCTACACTTTTTTTTTCCAGACTGTCTAGCTTGATCATTTCCTTTGGCACCTCCGCCACCAACACTGTGCAAGCACACAATTGCCACAAAAGTTTTCTTTAAAATCTAAACAGTTTTCATTGCCTTAATTCTTGTGACAGATTAGCAGATTTACAGATCAATTAATGTTCCTTTCAGTTCCCACCAGGACATTGACTTGTCAGTTGTCAACTGTATTCTCTCTTTCTCTCTTCCTCCCTCCCCCTTTTCCACACACACACACACACACATACACAGGCACACAAATGCAATAAGTACTGTGCTTTATGAAGGCACAACAAGTTCATTGACTCATTTGTTCAGAAAGAGTATTGTCAAAAGTGATGATACTTACAATATACAGGAATACAAGAAGTGGAGAGATATATTGGGTTTACACATGGCACCTAAAGAATCAGTTGTTCTTTTGGTAAATGTTTCAACTGCTTTAAGACAGTTAAATTTTTTTCTTTGTCACCTTGAGATTTGCATTTTAAAACTAGATTGATCTAATTTCTGTATATGTATAGCCTTTCAGTTTATATGCTGCGTCGGCAGAAAACTGGATGATAAATCTGAGATACAATAATATATTGAATAATAGTCATGAAGTAAAAATATATATTTACTGCAGGGACATTGAGACATGAGTACGCCAAAAAAAAAAAAGATAAAAACAAATTTTTCAATTAAAATAAATACAATTTAAGAAAGGTATTAAGCAGTTAGGATAAAGAGATTGTTAGTTGTGGTTCATATTTTTACTGCAACATCTCTGCATCCCTTGTACTGTTTCTATCACTCTGTCTCTCTCTCTCTCTCTCTCTCTCTCTCTCTATAGGAATGCTTTCAATAATTCAGAATTATGTGAAAAAAAAAATAGGACAGCAACATTTAGGCTGCGTAAATGTATATCAACTTATTTATAAATAGCTCTGAAGGGAATTATACTGGCCCACAATGCTTCACTAGTCTATCAAACCAATCTTTACAAGTCTTACAATGACATGTTTCTAAAAAAAAAAAAAAAACACAAGTGACCTTTCTATGCTGCAAAAGGGCTACACAATTTTGTCATGGGTTTAAATCGGTTTGGGATTGCAACAAGATACCCTAGCCCGTCCACAACAAGCTGATCCCTGGCTTTCAGCATGCATCAGGTTAGGGCGCTGATGGCAAGTTCTGAACACCCAACAGAAAGGTCCAAGTAGATTTCAATGCAGCTTCGCTAGCTATTACACCACCATCTCCTCTCTCAAAAGAAAACCCCGGCCACAAATGCCCTGACCTGACAGAGGGGCTGATAAAAGCCTGAGATAACCTTCTTGTAGAATGGCTTTATTAAAAAAGACCAAACCAAACAAAAAATAAAAAGCAAAAACAATTATAATACAATGGAAAAAGATTGATTGTAGAAGAAAAAAATATTTCAAACGACAAAAGAAAACTAGCAATGCCTGAGGAATTACCATTTTTATAAGCAGCAGCAGCAGCAGAACAGAAATAAAAGCATGACTACTCTACATTGAATCTGTATTCAGTTGTCAAGAGTATTTTAATATGATCATCCATGCATTTCGTATTAATCTTTCAAGAGCAATTGAACTAAAAAGTAATTGCTGCATGTGTACATAAACAAAACAGAGGAAAAAACAAAAAAAAGACTCAAAGAGACAGTTCATGTAGAACATGAAAATCCACCATCGAAAAGTTGAGATTTGAAAATAAAATTGTAAATAAATAAAGAGTGAATAAAGATTCAAACACTGTGTAGTTTTTCTTCTTCCTCATTTGACTGAGACGCAGCTGATAGTGACTCTCTCCATGGCACTAATATAATTAGATGGAAAAATGAGAGTTCAAAAGATAGAAAAAATAGTAGTACAAAGATAACTTCCCTTTTTAAGATTCTAGTTTCTTTCCTCTCTCTCTTTTCTGTACTGCAGTTCTTTCTTTGAATCTTTTTTATAGATACAACAATGCTCCCTGAACGCCGACTTGCACAGCTGATCAGAGTAGGTTCTTAATCTGGTCAACCTCTCTCTCTCTCTCTTGCCACCTTCAACGCGATTGTTTTATACATGTCTCTGCAAAAGTATCATGCTGTATCAACGTAGGAAATAAAAAACAATACAAGAACCTAAGGTTCCACTTTGAAAGAACTGAATTATAAAAAATGGATGGGAAAAAAGGTAGAAAATTTTTTTAGCTGCTGATACATTTAGTCCACCAAGGGTAATATTTTGTTGCCTGCTCATGATCTTGGAATAACAATTTTGATATTTTAAGATACTGCAGTCAATACTTCACACATTCAAAATCCTTTGTTATTACCCTGCTTAAATTTGTTTAAAAAGAATTGGCACTTTGAACCTGACAAAAGCAGTCGAGGAAGTTGAAAGACACATTGTAGCTGAGGAGTAAGGGAAAAGAAAAGCTTAACGAGAAAATTTGTATGATTTTTTGCTTCAAAGAAATGTAGCTGAGTAATAGCTGAATTTATCTGTTTTGCATAGCAAACACAAAATCATCCATGTTTGAAAATCATGAGATTTGTATAATTATAAGCCTTGTCATGGAATTACTGCTTATAATTTTTTTTGGCAAAAAAAAAAAAAAAAGGTACAGCTGTAAGTGTTAAGCTTCTTTACAGTCAATCAAGTGCATATCTGAAAGCCAATGATAAATGTACATTAGAGAATATTTTTTTGTCATGAATGAATTTAGTGGCCAAAGGAAATTTTACCTTCTGGCCAATGCTCAGTTTGTTTGTCCTCCCTTAGGGTTAAAAAAAATTAAAGCAAACAATCAAGTTGGCACAACAAATCAATTAATGAATAAGGTACAAGTGTACTTCTATTCAAATAAGGTAGGAGTTTTACAGCAAACAAAGCACCTCTCTCTGTCAATTGTCATACTCAAAACTCTGCTCTTAGTGTTACAGCATAAAAATTCAAAGGAAAATCTTAGGATAGGTCATTTTTTTTTTTTAACTTATTCAGCCGTCAATCAGAAAGGTTGTTTTAAGATTATGTTTAACAGATTAACATAAACTATTAAAACTTCTGACATGAAAATCAAAATGTTGAATCAAAACCTTTGATGAAGCACCAAAAACAGATAAGGCATATTATCAGCAAGATTGCAAATACAAATAAAAGCAAGATTGCAAATGCAAATAAAATAAATCAAAGAAAAATAAATTCTTGTTGTAGGCAAATCGACATATTGAATGGTTATTTTCTGTGTAGTGTTCCCCACAAAATAAGCTAGGTTGTGAAACTAGATGAATAAATTTCAATGAAAATCCAAGTCTAGAAAGGTAAAACACACTCATTTTGTGCAGAACTTTTTATAGACATGCTATAGCCTCCCTTTATGTGAAGCATTGACACTTTTCCTTTTTTATCAGAAAATATGGATTTTTATTCTGTGCCACATAAATTCTCAAAATTGACTCAATTTGAGGGGATTGCTACACAAATAGTATACCAGATGAGCGATAAATCATAAGACCCACATTTGCAAAATTAAAAACTGCTTCAATATGTTAACATAAAAAAAAAGAGGTAATGTTCTTAAAGCAACAGAGCTCACATTATTACTTTGTCATGCTTCCAGTCAAATAAAAGACCAGAAACTTCTCATACATAACAACCAAGGCCGCATTGATAGGTACTCATGCCAGCTCAGTGTAGTTATTATGGCTGCCTGTAAAACTGGTTCAAACAATGGTAAATCTAACCTGAGTTTCAGTGTCTTACTGACTACTTAAATATCGTGATTATGCTAAATCATAAATGCATGCACAGTGCTTTTGTTGTAATGTCAAACCTTGTTTTAGACTTCTTATTTGAAAAGAATGGGGCTGGACATTCTAGGCCTTTTCAGTTATAACCATCGATTTTTAAAAAAGGCTATTACAGTGGACAGAACATTTCAGATCAGTATGTCTTTAAACTTAGGTTAGAAATGAATTTGAAGTTAAGTGTAAGATTATCACTGAATGGGTGTACACATTTCTAACTTGATATCTTACCAAAAATGGAGGCATCAAATAAATGGCCACACATAGGTTGATAATCCTTGGCTCTTATTTGACATCTGTTGGCAATGAGTTAATGAGGGATTTTTTTTTCCCTTTCAATACCAAAACCAAAAATGTTCCAATAGTTAAATATACATCAACTTATAAACTTGGAAAAAAGCCAGCCGGTTGATCAGTTTGTCGTGAGACTGGTGAATCAATTATTTCATGAGAAAAAGAAAACAAAAATATATGTTTAAAAAAAA
>BLXT01000540.1:415716-429619 GCA_019648995.1 Plakobranchus ocellatus | reverse complement strand
GTGATGAAATAGTTTCAGATTGAATATTGGAACATATTTGTTAATCTAAAAACTAAGCTCCCTACAAGCTAACTTTTCAAACCACAATCTATGAAACAAAAGAGAAGCTCAAGCACCTTGCTTCAAACAAAAAACTTTTAAAAAGCTGAGAAAGGGAAAAGGAAAAACAATGCAATGTGCAGGGGCGACAGTTGAGGGCAAAGCCTGTCTTTTTTCAAGAAATAAGCAATATTATACAACAGTAATACATGAAAACAATAATGAAATCACAGCTTTGTTCTAAAAGTTACAAATGATCATTTTGATTTACTATTTGAATTTTTTTTTCTCTCCCCCACGCTTTTAAAAATGAGAATGTACTGACAGTTGTAACACATTGGTAGCATCCCATTTTTACAATTACATTTATTAAAAAAAAACAAAAACAAAAACAAAAAAAACCCATTAAAACTGCATAGGCCTACATAACATTTTTTTTTAAAGTTCACTATCATATAAAACTTGGTTTTAAAAGGACATCACTATTGCTACCAATAAATATAATGTGAGAGTTTCCATCCTCCATGGAGCACAAACCTACCCAAAAAAAAATTTGCCTAGACTGAGTCTAGCATGAGTCTGTCAGGAAAAAAAAAATGTTGTATGTTAAGATTTTTCTTCTTTTATCATACTGACGTAGGTTGCAAGAGATATGTACATTATATATAGAACAGCATAAATTGCAACCTAAGACTCAGCTTAATTGGTGACTACAGTAAAGTTTAAGTCACAAACTGTTTTTAAAAGCCAAGTATGCTTTTTACTTACCCACTAAAGAAAATTTGTGTACATAGGTAGAAAACAAAAATAAAAACTAATTTAAAAGATAGGAATTTTTAGTAGGTCTTACAAAGCTGTACATGAACTTGTGAAGTGAAACTTTTACCTCCAGGCTAGTATCTAAGACTGGGATTAGTGAAATTACACATTATGATCTGGAGTCTAGTTCCCACAAATGTATTTTAAAGATATCATTTTTAAGAGCTGGACTAATAAGAAAAAAAAAAGAAAGAAAAAGAGGGACGCAAAATAAGAAAGAATAGAATCAGAGATGGGTGCAATCAAAACAGAGATTTGATTAATCCATGCTACAACAGGCTCATTTAGACCCCTAGGCCTTCAATATTTTTAAAACCAAAAAGACATTTTATCTCTTAAACCAGCACTTGTGAAGAAAAAAAAAAAGAAACACACACCATAAAAAAAAAAAACTTTAGATTTTTTTAGGGAAACCCAAAAACCAAAAAAGGTGATGCAAAGTAAAAGAAAAAAAACCACAAAAATAGCTTTTCAATGAAAAAACAATATAAAGTAATCATTTCTTTCCATCCACTTCTTCTGTATTTCCAACCTTTTGCATTCAATTCTAAGATGTGCCACTGATCCTGGTTGTGCAAACTTAAAAAGTTGGTTTTCAGAATAGATCAGAAATCCGTCTTTTAAGACAAAATTTTAGCCCCAAATTTTTTAATCCTCTTCAAAAAGCAATGCCCAAGCTATTTTAGCTCATCTATCGATGGTCAACGGCTCCTTCTTACATATTCCTCCAATTTACATGCAGCCCTACAGCTCTAGTTTCACTCAGAGCAATAGGGCCTTAACCTTTCTACAACTATCAATCTAAGTTTGTACAGTTATTAGATTTCTTTCATTTAATTTTTTTTTTTTTCGAATTACACATCTGATTTATGAATCAAGATACTAAGTGTGCTTTGTTTTGCTGTGCTTCTATGTATCAAGTGGCCCATTCTCTATTTAGTGATGCCAAATTTTTTGGCCTCCTCAGGTTTGGTACTAAGCATGTGCAAACCAACAAAAACAAGTTCCCTGAAGAATTTACATTGAGTTCATGCTTAAGCACAAACATTCTCAAAGCGTAGACCCACACTGGAGGCGATGCGACTTGTCATGGCTAACTTGAAGACTGATGTCGCAGTTACTGTGCGCAACCCAACGACAATATAGCCTGATAATTTTCGTAACAAGGCTGGCCTTGTGTTTCACGTGGCAACGGTCAGTAGGATTATACGTGGTCACGTAAAGCCACCCCCTTTCCCTTGCCCAACAGAGCCACTGACGTAAGACCAGGCTGTAAAACACAAAGAATAGTTCTGGCGCTTCCACAAGAAGCTGACTTGGTGTGCGCTCCCACCAAAGAGAGAGAGTATTTCAAAACATGTATTGTTGGACACATGAACTGCTGCCTCCAGTATGGGCCTACGCAAACTTTTCATTGTTATCCCACATATTTTCTTCATGAGTCTTTATTGCAATGAATCAATGTCTTTCAATTATAGTGGCATAACAAAGCAACAATCTTGCAAAATTTACTTGGTTTCTCTTTAAACTGCCAGTAAAGCAGACATGTAAGTGAAAAAATATCAAGTTTCAATGTGTTCCTTAAGAAGTTACTATTTCTTGCATGTGATGGTCAATGGCCACAAAAAACTAGTAAAAGTAAAGAGAGCATCCTATGCAAACAATTCTTTTGAAACTAAAAATACCATATTTTATCATTCAAGCATACCTATTCTGCCATTTTGCATATTGAATTCTTTTCTGTAAATACATTTTTCCTTGAAAAAAAAAAAATTTTTTTCCCCATTTGAGATAAATGCAATCTCTAGCCTACCCATATTTTTTTTACTGATGCCTTTTACCCGATATGGAATTTTAAAAAAGAAAAAACAATGAACAATGTGATCCTAAAAGCAGTTCTAAAAAAATTCAAAGACAAAGATCAGTACAAAATAGTGCATCATTGGAACACTATAAGCCTTCCTCTAACAAGTAAAATTCTACAACACAAAAAATTTTGTTAACACATGCCAGAGAAGTTGGGAGCAAAAGCAGAAGCGGCCACCAGTACCACAAGCAAAAAGAACATCACAGATACAATAAGAAACGAACAAAAAGAGACTAGAAGTCAAAACTGATCTGTGCAGTGGATTTGAAAGAATAATGTATGCGTGGAAGCTGCTCTTTTTCTCTCTTTTGGTGTGACAGAAACTATTGCACATTGCACAGACGATGTGATGAAACAGTATCCATTCAGACACAATTTCTCCTTTTAACCTCAACTAGACCGAATACACAAAATAAAAGGTCAAGGAAAAAATGAACAGCTTCACTAAAGGGGAATAAAAAAAAAAAAATCTAAAGCCAAAGTGGTCTTTGACTTGCCTTGGTTTTTACTGTGTGGCATACAAGGAGGTGATTCTTTGATTTGATTAGCCATGTATATTTGAGGCTGGCTGCAAACTTTGCCAATACTTCCTGCCTTCAGTATAGATTTTGCCAAGTTATTACCCTCTATTGAGAGAGATGCTTCATTCTGGACCAAGCCTGTGAAAACAAAACCACCACTTTCTTGTGTCACAGCCAGCCCTTGGTTCAAACTTAACTCTTTATTTCCAGGCAACGAGCCCTGATGAACCGCTGGTTTGGGTGGAGCAAAAGGAGGAGAGCTGTAAGATTTACTACCCGCATGTGTTGGTTTTTCAGTGCTATGCACAGATTTCTGCAACTCTGCAAATATATTCTTTTGATCTTTGGAGATAACACGCTGCTGTGGCTTTGCTGTGGGCACCAGTCTGGCTGCATCAGCAGGACCCATCAGAGGGGATTTTATCTTTGGGCTAATTTGGGACTGTCCAGCTTGCCTAGGACTTGAACTGCCAGACCCTATCTTGGAGCTTTGTAAAGATGCGCCTCCTTTTGCTCTGCATCCCATGCTTTCTCTCAATTTAAGCAGATCCTCATAGGGAGCAGGCTGTATTTTAGTTCCAGAATGCTCTCGGCTATCGCTCGAAGAAATCACAGAAGGCTTTGTACTTAAAGGTTCTTGCATTCTAACAAATGGTGAAAGAGGCTTGGGTTGAGACTCACCCTCTGAAAAACTTTCTGTTCCTGGAATCAAATATAAGTCAAAGGTCACTTTATGCTAGATATCAATTACCATGGTCCTGATTTCATGGAGATGGGATCTGATGACGATTTGTGATGATCATGATGCATGTGGATGAAAGCTTGATGAGTGATTATTCTATGCTTAACAATATGATGCCTTCCTCACCGGAAGAGACTAATAACACATGCCTTAAAATGAATTGCTGTCCTGAATTCATGTGAAACCACCAGTAAAATAAAATAGGGTCAAGCCAAAAGCCTTTCAACCTATTTCTACAGAATCCTGAAAAATCAGAATAGCAACTCTGCCTGGGTGTCCAAACTGCCCACACTGCATGAGAAACAGTATTTTCTCCCCTCTCTATTGATTCTGTATCTTGATTAAACAAAATGCAATTGATGATATCAAAAAACCTTGTGCACAGAGCTCATCCCATCTGCACCTGAGAAAGAAGTACCTATCCTACACACTATTTTTCAGGGATCCAAAGGGGGAAAAAATCATGAATTTGAGAAAAATCAGGGATTCTTCGTTGTGCGATTCGATACATTAATAAGCTACATGAACATGATGTCAGCATACTTAGATATGAGGAGATCAAAATGGAATAATTGAAGAAGGAAGTAGTGGGGACAGTGAGGGGGAGGAGGAGAAGGAGGAAGAGGAGAAGGAAGAAAGAAAGAAAGAAAAAGTAGTCAATATAAAAAAAGAATTAAAGAAAGGAACAAAGGAAGTAAGACTGACATGATATAAAAATGATAAAAGGAAAAGACGGAAAAAAGAGATAAGAGGAGAGGGGATGATTACGGTTATGATGGTCAGACAATGCCTAAGAGGTGAGAAGAGAATATGAGGGAGATGTATATAATGCACCTAGAAAAAGGAAAGTGTGAGGAAAGGCAAAAAAAAAGGGGGGAAAGGAAAGAAAAGGGGGAGGGAAACAGATTCTAATCTATTGAGAAACAGATGAAGAAAGGAAAGAAGAGGAGGAGAGAAAGATGAATGAAAAAGAAGAGAGGTGGGATGGCCAAAAAGAGAGAGGGTATAAACTGATCAATTTAGGTAAAAGAAGATATAATGAGGGAGAGAGAAAGAAAAGAGAGGGGGAGAATGACTGAAAAGAAAAAAGGTAAAAAATGACCAATCTAAATAAATTACACATAACAAAGAAAAAAGATGAGAGAGAGAGAGAGAAGACTATCCATGCAGGAAGGAAAAACAAATGGAACACTCGCTTTTTTTTTGAAGAGCCGACATTTGGAGAACTATGACAGACAAATGCTTAGATCTAGCTAAAGAAAGGGGCTGGGGTGGGGAAGTCAATATCTGGGATTTAGCTTGTAAAACAGGATTGTGTGATGAACCCAAAGAATTAGGAGAATCCTGAACTTTCCACTTCAGCTTCTGTACTAGATTTTAAAAAAAAAGGGTTATACTGAGACAAACTTAACTCCAGATTTGGTGGCCTTTCCTTTTTTGTTGTTGTTTTGTTATTTTGGAGGGTTTTGAGGGGAGCAAGGAATGACAGACAGAATTCTATTGGTAAATGCATTTTTTTTTGGCTCAAAAGACAAAGAAATAAACATAAAAAAAATATGTGAATCAACTTACCTTGTAAGTTGCGAGCCATAGCAAGGATCTTAAGAGCCTGACCTTCCACGGCGTCTTGAGATCGAATCTGAGACTGTAACTGCTCAAACAAGCTCATCTTTGTACTTGCCTCCCTTGGGGATGCTTGCTGCTGGGGTGAGCAGGAGTTGCTGCCCCTGGAAGAAGGAGAGAGCTGCTCAGGCTGAAATGGTTGCTTGGTAGGGCTAGGGGAAGAAACTCTGCTGCCAAGTTGAGCTGAGGGTCTGGAGGAGCCAGGGCTGGTTTTCTGAGCTTGTCGCAAAGAGCTGGCATCCCCTCCTTGCTGCATTGTTCTAGATGCTCCTTGCCTTGCCTCCACAGACTTGAAAGATGCCATACCACTGTGGGGTGAAAGTTTGGGGGCTATACCAGGCTGATCTGATCTTGAATGGCCAGTATTGAGACCCATGTTAGATTGCTGGGATCTGTAGGGCTGAGGGTTGTTAGCCCTGTTCCCTGCCTGAGTGTATTGGAGGCGATCACTGGAGTGAGAGGTGGAGGTGCCCAGAATTGTAACAGCCTTCAGTTGCTGGGCACCATTCCTTGACATGGTCCCTGCCTGCAGCAGTGGGCTGCTGTCACTGCCTAGTCCTGCCTGGACTTTCCTCTGCTGGGAAAACTTGCTGCTGTCAGACCCCCCCTGACCCAAACAGGCCTGAGCAGAAGTATTTTGGCTGAAAGACACGGGTGTGCTGATGAGGTGTGCTGGTTTTGTTTGTCCATGCGCCAAGTTCACAGATTTTGTGCTGATACTCACAGGACTAGTCACATTGGGGCTGGACTGGATGAGGGACTTGGTGGCTGTAACTTTATGCTGCTGTTGGCCTGGGCCTAAAGAAACAGGTTTGACCACAACAAATGGCAGGTACATAGAATGTGGATTATTGGCATAGCCAGGGTTAGAATTGTCTGCAAGCTTAGTTGCTCCCGATATGGCCTGAGTAGCTGAGGGTTGTAACTTAGAAGGTACAGAAAGTGTAGACACACTATGAGGTGGCTGCTTCCTTTGCTGCTGCTGCTGCTGTTGCTGGGTTTTTTCTCGCTGTATGAGTGATGACTGGCTTAGATGCGGTGAATGAGCCCATTGAGGCTGAAACTGTGGTGAAGTTTTCTGCTGCTGGGGTTGCTGCCCTTTTTTCTGCTGAAATAAAAGAAGAAGATAGGAATGCCAAAAGCCATTTGCCAGCAAGCTAAATGAAATGCATTGAATTAGCCTTGCAGTGCAACCAGAGGTTCTTGTCAAAACAGGGTTATGTAAAATTTTTTTAATATCACAAAAAAAATTTACCTTTTTTTTCCCCTTTTAAATGATGCAAAAATGTCGACTCAGTTGTCTATTTGTTGGGAAAAAAAAAAAAAAACATTGCTGGTTATAGGGAAACTTATTACAACATTCAAAAAACAAATCAACCTTTTTTTTGAAAATTGTAATAAGTTTCCCAGCCGTCTTAATTGCAATACAGATTTCAAAATAAGCAGCTGCAAGAGCTAAGTGGTTTGATGTCATGATAACCGTTGGCAAGATATATAATTGGTTATGTGAAAGCAGCCAGAAAGTGGTGCTAGTGCAAGAAGAGACTGTTATGATGAGGCAGTCACAAAGCCCAGATGCTCAAGCTGGCAGGATACAGAACTCTTTGTGTAGGCAGCTAAACAGTTTGAGTTCATGCTAGTCCTAGTAAAAACTGGTTTGATGCACTTAGATGGTTGAAATGGTGTCCAACATTTTGTCTATGATTATATCTCATCCATGAGGTGATCTATCCACAACTCTTGCTTTTCATTTTCCCAGTTGTAATTATGACTCACATCCATATATATCCATAAATTCTATTAACACTGAAGTGTTCTTCATCCTTATTTTAATGACAGATTCTTGTTGGCCAGGCTAATTCTTGAAAACATTTTTAAAACGCTTTGACTTTCCTTAGTGATGTATATGCTTGGATATTCAAAAGCAACTAACGGAGTATCTGCCTTGTTTCATATTTAGGTCTGTAAATGAGGAAAAAACAATTTTTTTTTATGCTGACGATAGATCAAGATATAGTATCGATTGTAAATATCAGAATTTTCTCATCAAGTAACTAAACAGAGTCATGAAAACACCAATATTTATTAGCCATCCTTTCGATAAAGTTGAAAAATATTGTACTTGGTGTGACTGTTTGAAGTTTGATGAAATACAGGCTAACCATAGGATTGTATTTTAATCTTGGCCTAAAATTTAAGAAAAAAAAAACGCCCCCCTGTGCGAACATTCCATCCTCTCTACTGTTCTAAACCCCAAGATTTTTACAAATTTGCCTAAATTTCACAGAGTCTATAACTTCATTCACGATATAGATCTAGGTACATCTACTCTTAAGGCCTATCTTTCACAAAAATGTAATTATGACTAACACAAAAGTCTGTAGATTTAATATAAATCAAGACCTACTCTAGAATAAGGATCACACTATTCACATTATCACAATTGCAAGATTTAATAGATCTTGATTTTATAAGATATCTATCGCGGTCAAGATTTAAGATAAATGTGTGGTTCTTGAAATTACACGATTTCATGAGAAAAAAGCATAGCAATAAAGCTAGACTAATCACAAAGAAAATTCTGTAGGTCTAGCTCTTATACAGTGATGTAATACCTGATTATAATACAGACTAAAAGCCTGGAAACCAAAAGAAAAGTACTTTTATTTATGGAAGAGCGGTATAAATAAGAAAAACACAAGTCGGGACAAATTTTTGTCTCAGAACAAAGCAAAATTTACGGGACATTTGTATCGAATCTGGGACTGCAGGAAAGACTTTGATTTTCCAGGATTGTCCAGGAATTTGCGGGACAGTTGGCAGGTCCAACTGATACCATTTTCTCAGCCCTTTCAATGAGAAATAAAACCAAGAATTTTTTTTCCTGTAGCAGACAAATTAACCAGGGGTATGCTTCTCCAGAAAATTTTTTTAAAAGGAATGCAAAAGAAAGCCATTTGGAGGTCCTTTTGCATTAATTTTAACTTAAATTTTGTTCAACTCTAAAGTAATGAAAAATCAATATTAGGTATCACCAACAATAATTTTAAAATGATGTAACAGATTTTTAATTATGTTTAAGGCAAAGATGTTCAAAAACTATGAAGATCACAAAAAACAGGAAGGAAATCGCCAATAAATAAAAAAAGTTACACGATTTTGAAATTTGAAAAAAAAAGCACCACACAAGAGCACAATTGGTTGATTGGATTCTGAAGCACTTTTTAGAAGGTAATAATTTTAGGAATAATTGTCTTAGACATTAAATAAAAGCTTTTTCAAACAGTTTTTCTAACTGTTAAAGAACTTTTAAAATTTAGAGCTATCAAAATATTCTATTTAAAGAAATAAAATAATAAAAATGCGAATAATGCTTAAGTTGCCCAAAATAATTGTGAAAAAAGTGACGAACATATGCAAAAAAAAAAAAATAATGAGCCTACACAGGTGATTGAACTTGATCACATAACAAGTAGTACAAGGTAAACAGCCAATTTTTTTCAAAGCCCTAAGGTGCCAACAAACACAGTGTTTGCTTACAATAAATGCATGATCAGCGGCATAACTTAGGCAAAGGTAGAAAAAGTAAGATTTACAAGTACATTTTGAAGGTTTTTTTTAGCGTTAGATATTGAGTTTACATGCTATAGATACGAAATTTACACATATGTAATTTTGGATGCTGAATCTGAATTTCAAGTCCTTTTAAAGCTACAATCATTATTTTGCCTGCTAAAGCCACTTGAAACATGCAAAGTGCAAATGACTTATAAAAAATTTTACAATTTGGTCATGTCACATCTTCAGCGTGTACATTAAGTTTTATGAATTCAATAACCAACATTTATTGAACAAGGGGTGGCTAAAAATCATTCAATTATCATAACTTATGCGCAGAGCAAAGTATTTTAACTTTTGATACATAGTCTCTTCTAAAATATTAAACAATGGTTATTTTCTTTTGAAGGTTGTTTATTATCTTTTTTTTATCTTATACACCATTATAAGAATTTTTTTTCAGCGTTCAGAGACTCTATTTTCTTTAAAACAACAGACACTTTAGAACACATTAGGCTTTCCAAGTATTGGGAGTCAGGAAAATAGACAAGAAGAAATTATTTGTATACAAAAGCTTGAGGAAGAAAGACTTTGTTACGGGAAGTTTCCATTGGTGGCAAAAGTTCATTGTTTAGATATTTAACATGAAATGCTGCATCACTAACGACTCCCTTAATGGATTATCTCTGGAGAACCCTAGTTGTCCCAGTGGTGAGAGCAGAGCATCACAATCTATCTATCACCAGTATGTCAAGGCTAGTTCTCTTCCATTTTGTGGTCTTTGCTTCCTTCATAAGAGACTCTATACGGTCCCCTTGTTTCATTTTGCCTAGGAAATAGCTCCTGAAACCAGCCGAGAACCTTAAAAAAATATAAAGAATCAGGAAATTATAAGATGATAGAGGCAAAGTTGGTTGAAAATGAATTGATAGCAAAAGCAACAACAAAAATAATACCAGTAGGCCTGCATGAAATCTGAAAATCTAAAAAATGAAAATTAAACGAATTAGCTTCATTTTTTACAAAAAAATAACTAAAATAAAATAAAATATGATTTTCACACATATTTACAAAAAGAGAGCATTATAATGTCGCATGAGGATTGCCTGCCTGTTCTTCATCCTTCACTTTAATAAAATTGTTGTGTAAAAGTAGGAAGTGTGGGCCTCCTGCATCTTCCATCCTTCAGAAAATGGTCATCAAGTCTGAGTACTTTGGTTCAAGCCTTGAAGCAAGAATCAACAAAAAATAATAAAAGTTGGGCCTACTGCTAGTGGTAGAGTTAGAAGAAAAAAGGAAAGTAGGTGGGTTCAAAAAATGATTCATTGTGTTAGGATGCACATTATGTGTTAATAAAAAAGATACAGTATAAGGAGAAATAAAGCGTTATTTGATGCCATGCACATTACAAATGTAAATACTTCTTTTCCTTTTTTTCTGACTGGACTTGTCCACCACTGTTCATCTGCCCACCACCTTCCCAACCTGATTCTTCATTTTTGTTAGGTGACGATTCCGATATTTTTTAAATTAATTTGATTGAGAACTGAAGGCAGCTGGTGCATTAATGATTATAGTAACACAAATCCAGATCTAATAGGTAGTTTACAAGTATATGGTTTTCATGCTTATTCCAGAAAACAGAGCAAAGTTTGTTCTTTCTACAATTTTTGCTAAATTAGTATTTTGGATATTAGATACCTCAAATGTGTTACTTTTCGATACCTCTCAAGTCACAGGCAAAACGAGCATCCAGATTTAAAAATAATATTAATAATTTAAAATAAAATTCTGATTCGCTGATTGGATATAAAAGAATCAAATACTTACTCATTTCATCAAGAATTGGTGTTGATGGCCCCTGAACTGGATTCTCTTGAGACTCGGACATTATAAGAGTTGGGTATTCACATGGCCCACTCCAGTATTTAGATTTAAAGGTTTGGCTTTCCACAGGCATTGCGAAATTAGTGAAACTGACAGATGAGCATCTCATTTAACTTAAAAGCCAGAGATCAGGATTATTGACATCATGTGAAAGCTATATATTTAAAAAAATAATAAAATGCTCTTTCAAATGATACCTGACAAAATATATTTTTTCTCTATTACCAGGTATTCTTCTCGCTCCCAATAAACTTAAACATCAATGAACTTCGCTTCGCCTAGGATCAAAATAAAATACAAAATCACCTCTTTCTGAAGAGTTAATTTAGTACATTGTGCAACTTTTCCTGATCAAAAGAACTAAGTTTAAAGAGAGCTCCTTAGAAACATAGATCTAATTTTCACGGCACGCCACGATGCTAATGGCAGTTACTACACCAACTTCCACTCAAATTTTAACTGCCAATTGCAAAATTGTTTTCCAAACTTTACATGACACAAAAGAAATAAGAATAAAAACACAATATCAGTTCTACTTAGTTGAAACATTTTTATTGATACAAAATCAAAGGCAAAAGTAGTAAGAAATATCATGGTGAGAGATGACAGTCGGGTTTTCCACTGCTCACGGGCTAACACTTTTGGTACCTATATCTATGGACCAGCATTTAAAAATTCTGCAAAAGGCTGAAAGTGCGGATAACTAAAGTAGAAGCATTTTATTCTGCAACAAAGCTGAAAATTTTAATAATTGTCAGAACAAGTTTAGTAATCCACAGTTGCTGAGCCACATCCACCCAGGGCATTCTTCTATTATTAAGTTGCCACATCAATCTTAGCACAAAGCTGTGGCCAGGATTAACTAAGAGCTCCACTGTTATATTGAAAATGAGAAGCTGTAAGGCTGGAAAAGGTTTATTTGTGTAATTGTTCCTCAAATTAATTTCAAATTATTTATGTTAATGATCGAATCAAATTGTAAATCAATTTTTTTTAAAATGAAAACCATCAATACCAACCTGTGCAGAAAGCCTAAAGCTTGTCTATAAAAATAATCTGCACAGAGAGAAATGAGTCATTATTACTCTTCTTTCAGGGTTTTTCTTCAAACCCACTCATGGAGATTCCCAATTTTACTTGTTCTGTGGGTCTGCCAAATTCTTTTATTTGGCCGTACACGCTATCATTACTAACTATTTGAAATTACTTGAAAAAGATTTAAATTTTGCAAAATAAATTTGCTTTTTTGTTTGTTTTTGGATTCAAAATTACTTTCCATCAGTGTTCCTGATTTTTGGTCTCTTCATTTTCATCAGAATGTTATGCTTTTTGTGTCAGATTGATTTTCTACGCATTGTGCTTTTTGAATTTTGAAAATTTATCCATATTTTCACTAGGTTTCTATTAATATTTATATTCAAATTTCAAATAAATTTTTGCACACTGAAAGCAGAATAATATAAACAATAACAGTAGAGCAGAGGCGTTATGAAGAACAACAAAAATGAAAAAGGTACAAATTTTATTTATAATCAAGTTGATGTTCTGAAAAGTTAAATATTATCTTGCACAACAATCTTTTAAATTGAATTCTCTGTCTTGAGCAGGATGTACATGAGGGATATAAAGGATGTTGTGTTTGAATAGCAAAGTAAGTATCCACAAGCTTTTGGGACCATTTCTGGCAAGGATGGCATTGAAGATGGGAAAATTAAAAAAGGCTGACTTCTGTATTTCTCTCCTCTCAATCAATTCTTCTTTTGTAACTTTTTATTTCAAAACTATGGGTATGATCCTTCTAGACTGATCAGTCCCCAGATTTACATTTGAATTGTAAGCGCAGAAGCTGAGGGGAATTTCCTGGAATTTTCGTAAATTTCCACAACTTGACTGTTTGCAGGGATGCCAGTGGCCTCTGACAAAAAAGCAGGAAACTTATATAGTAAAAAATAGTTTTCTCAAAGCTGTGGTTAAAGTATAATTGACTTTCAAGTTCTAAAAATACGGCTAAAAGTCGGAAATCCTGTTTAAATCGGAAAACTGGCATCCCTGTGTTTGTGATGTTTTTAGGCTGCCCATACTTCTCATGAAGAGGGCTTCTATGTGAGATGCTAATGATTCAGTAATTCCCAAATCACCTAGCTACAAGATCTAGTGGAGCTGGAGGCACAGGGCAGTTAAAGAAAAGACAGACAGTGAAAACAAATGTAGGTCTATGAAGTTAAAGCCGTACCATACAGTTACATTTTAAATTGTAGGGTTCTTTCAACATGCCCCCTTTATCAAAGGCATTATGAATATATAACAAATAGTTGAACATTATAAAAAAAAAAAATGCTGGATAACATAGAAATCAAGAACTCTCATGCTAAAAAAAAAAGCATGGCACATATGCGTGAACTTGGTAGATATTCTGTTGGGTCTGTAGGTCTAACAAATTAAAATCTATTAACCTCAAAATTGGATTAAAATATTCATAGAGAAAACTATCATGCTAAGCCTACATTTTTAGCAAATAATTCGATAAGTGTTGATGCCAAATAAATTTTAACTATAAACCCAAGTCCCCATTCTGCCCTATTACGCTCATCATATCAACAAACAAGGTTGTAAGCTGGGATAGGCTGTGCCCTGAGGATAGCATCGCTAATGCACAATTCCCTAAGTTCATTGTGGCGCTGAAACGCAGTAACTGAGTCCTATCCAGCGACCAACCAAATTGCACCTTGCAGTCATGTACTGCCACTGACGAACCAGCTTAACCTTATGGCCAGCGACATGTAATCACATACAGTAGAGCTCACCTACAACGGGACCTGGTTACAACGGGACCTTGCATGCAACGGG
>BLXT01000540.1:400913-415380 GCA_019648995.1 Plakobranchus ocellatus | reverse complement strand
TGATTGTATTATATTAAAATCTAAATCTATGGATAGTTCATAGTATTATCATAGGACTGCCAATGGCAAGAGCCTGGCATCAATGAGACAGGTTCGCACCGAGCCTAAGTTCAGTGCTGGGTTTATAACTTCTCTAGATATATATAAGACTGCGCGTATAGTAGTCTCAAAGTCTAGATAATCATGTCCGACCACACCATTGACCTACAATAGTACAGTTGACAGATTTAAAACGGGAAAAATTATCCCAAAAATCTTTATTTCTATAAAAATTGAAATTCTGCCGCGATGATTTTCTTAAATCGAGATCGCTGATTTCAAATTTGCGGTCAGAATTTTTGTATTTGCTTTCCTCACAAAGATATGTCTGTTGAAAAAAAACCCTAGTCCAGGTGAGTGACGTCAAGTGTGAATGACCGACCGTCAACGCGGCAACATGATAGGCCTTTGCAATGATGTTCGTCTATAGATGTACTGCATCGATAGGTTTGCCCCAAACCACCCCAACCCCTCCTCAGTCTGCAAGATGCACGCTGGATCTTATGAAAAAAGGTGTAGCACAGAGCGCTATGCATTTAATAAGTTTGAAAAGTTTGTTGCAGTGTTAACGCCGTTATTTTTTTTCTCTAAGTCCTTTAATATTCTCGGTTATTTATGCAGAGATGCGCCGCTAGACATCTAGACTAGGATTATTTCTGAGAGTATGACTGATCACAAATCGGCGAAACTCCGGATTTTGTGATAAAAATGCGGATTTCCGGAACGCAGGTCATTTTCTGGTAGAATTCCGGAACGAATCCGGAATTTCCGGAACGGTAGGCATGTCTGCAAGTCCCCATTCTGCCCTATTACGCTCATCATATCAACAAACATGGTTGTAAGCTGGGATAGGCTATGTCCTGAGGATAGCATCGCTTATGCACAATTCCCTAAGTTCATTATGGCGCTGAAACGCAGTAACTGAGTCCTATCCAGCAACCAACCAAATTGCACCTTGCAGTCACGTACTGCCACTGACGAACCAGCTTAACCTTATGGCCAGCGACATGTAATCACATATTAGCTTGGGTTAGGCACATATTTTTATTTTGCTCAGTGGTGGTTGATGAGCATTGCAAGCTGATTGTTCTTAAATTCCATGGCTTTTGCAGAATTCCATAAGGTGTGCAAAGCCTGCTAACTTGAACACATCAGCTTGCTTTGACTGCTAAAAGCAGAAGCCAAAAAGGGCACAGGAGGACCAAAAAAAAACCGAAAAGAAAAATATCTTTTCAAGGACATCAAAGAACTAGTGACAAACCATTATTCTCCATGTCTTCTATAATTACAGTGTGTTATGAGGACGCGATCGTACCAAGTAAGGCTTCAGATGAATTTTTTTAGTTTTTAATTTTGGTTTCTTAACATTACATAAATTGTGTCACATATGCCATTTGATTGTCTTAGATATATACTAAATCACTGAATATACTGACATCAATCAATTAAGCATCATGTACTTACAGAGGTTAAAAATTTGTCCACAGATGACCCAGGCAAAGGTAAACTGGCCGGCTTCACAGGAGAGTCTGTGATATCTATTACCTCCACTGGAGGGAGTGAAAGTTTGGGATGAGTTGAAGAGGGGACATTTGATCTGGGGGACGAAGCCACATTGGTGGAGCCTGGCAAATGAATCACAACTGTGTCACTTGCTCCAGGGGCCCCTTTTCTCTCTACATCTTTGCTGGTGGGTTCAGTCTCACTCCTGTCAGGGCCTGAAATCTCAACAACATCCTCTGTCTTGCACACATGGGGCTGGGACGGGCTAACATTGGCAGCTGATGATGTGACATTTGCTGCTGTAAACACTGATGGTGGCGACTTTCCAACATGGGACACTGATTTCTCTTTGCCCCTGAAAATAAGAGAAATACCTATGCAGATTGATGAAATTTAATGGTACAAACAGAGAAATTTTGTACATTTAAGAAATGTATACATTATCATAATTTCAATGCATTTGTCTAACAAGTTAAAAAATCAGCAAGAATAGTTTCAATGAAAAGGGAAGCCCTAAATAAAAGACTTTGACAATTTTCTGCTTCATATTTTTTATGATGGAAAAAAACCAAAGATAAGTAATAAATACAACTCAATATCCAAAACCTTCTCATAAGATGCCCAAATAAAAACGCATAATTTTCAGAAGAATATGAAAAATATATCATTATACCTCTTTTTTTTTTTCTGCCTTACCTCAGATTTTTATAATATTCTTCTTTTCTTGTGTATGTGAATATGCACACTTTTGATTATGAAAACATGGTCCTATAAACATTTTGCATATATACATAACTCTAGGATAATCTCAAAAATAGATTGACACTCTTAGAAATATGGTGTGTAGCTTCAACACTCACTGCTGTGGGTTTCCTGTCTTATCCAAATCTTCACGACACACCTTAGACTCTTTCAACAATATTCTGTAAGACAAAAGATAAAAGCAAAGACTAGAAAATAAGTGTAAGGACTTTGAACAGGCCACTGAAATTCACATCAAATTTAGGCAGAGCCAAAAGTGCAAAATTTATCCATGCCAAAAATTCTGTACACATTACATCTATACATAATTACAAACATGAATCTGTCCATATCACAGATTCTCATATTTGTTTGTAATTTTTTTTTACAATACTGAATTTACTAGTAGTATCATGCATAGGTTATGTGATTCAAGTTGCAAAGAAAACAAAGAGGAAAACACTTTTTCTTGCAAACAATGTATTATCAAATGAATTGATATGTGCTGTTTGATATTCTATCCTCTTCATAGCTGTAAACTTCATTTCCCGAGCTCTAGCCAGCCCATTCCTTTAAATTATACAGTTTTGTACACAATAATAATAATATTCAGACAATGATACCACTTACTGCATATTGCCCTTCATGATAAATTTGACAGGTCATTTAAAAAATGTCCAAATACTTAAGCCACAAAATGACAATAAAGGAGATGCAATAAAAAAGGAATATGCTTTGTATTAAAAAAGGAAAAAAAAAAACCTGCGACCTAAAAACCATGTAAATTTTTACATAGAAGACTGCATCTAGATATTTGGCTAGGGAATTTATAGATGTGTATAATTTTGAAGTTTGTTTTGTACACCCCATTTTAAAATAATCATGAAAGAAGAAAAAAGTGTGAGAAAATGAAACTGAAAAAGTCACTTTTAACCAGACCTTGTTGTCATCCATCCTGCAGGCCACAAAGGTTTGATCGCTGACTCCAGGAACGCTTTGATATACTCTTCTTCTGTCTGATTACGAGACTTGAAGGCTTTCAACTTCAGCGAGACTATTTCCACCAGGCATTGCCTGAAAGAGTATATGCCCGACATAATCAATGACATCATCAAATCAATGTACCCGAGGTTCTAATTCTTAAATCAACATCATTAGTGTGTGTATTTTATCTTCACTTAATAGAGACAAGCTAGGACAACATTATGACACTAAGTGATATTATTTCAAGATTCACTATTTAATCTGAGGCTTATTTTAAATTCTTTATTTCTCTAAACATTTTCTTACATATTTGCCACAAACCATAAACAAAGATTTTAGGGTTTAATCTGAATCATAATTTTCAAAAAATGAGAGAAAAAAAAAACACATTAAGAGAGAAGAGAAAATATATGCAGAGTCCAACAAAATGAGTCAAAATGCAAGTCTACATCATTCTAACACTCAAAATTTAAAAGTAAAGGAGCAAAATATTCCATTGCTTAATGTGCAGAAAATATGTAGCACGCCTAGAGTCTTTCCAGAATAGAGAAGAGAATGGTCCCCTCCTGTCATTCGCAGCTGGTAAACAGAAGCACAACTTGACTTATTTTATGGGATTGCTATACATAATTATATCGTGTGAACTATTCTAATTTTTTTTTTTTTTAATGAAAAAAATCATCATATTGGCCTGATCAGCCATTGTAGTTGAAGAAAATGTGACACAGAGCAAAGTGGGAAAGGCACAACATTACATAGGCCAAGATATACACACTCCCTCTTTTTATCACAAAAATAGTAAAGCAGACATGGCAGGAAAAAGCTTTTTTACTATGAAGAGATAAAATGTCATAGAGGTTTTCAAAACCTTGTCTCGGTTGTCCACTGAAATTTTCTTTTTGGACGCTTGGGTTTCTTGGATGTTGTATCTTGTTTTGTCTCATCTTCCTCACTTTCGGTAGAAGCTTCTTCCTTGGGGCCATCCGTAGCATTAGCCTTTTTTGCCTCAGACCTTAAAGATTATATGCAATGGATTATTTCCTACTCTGACATTTGTAAGCACTGGAAATTTGACATTTGTGTAGTTTATTTGAGCCTCCAGTTTGACCATCCTTAACTCTTTCCCTAAAATAATGAAGGTTTGCAACATTTAGGAGAAAGCCTACATTTTGAAATTTCTATGGAAATAGAATTGCTGCACAAAATTCGTTACATATTTTTTAAAACAAATACTCAATGCTATGTTAAACCTCTAGTCTGCAGAATCTTTCCATTATGATGGGAGACAATTTTGTAATGCATTAACCTCAAATACTCAATGCTATGTTAAACCTCTAGTCTGCAGAATCTTTCCATTATGATGGGAGGCAATTTTGTAATACATTAACCTCAAGAGGACATCTACAAAAACATAGTGTTTTCCCTACTCAGTCTAATTGCAATAGCAACTAATTTATACTTTCATGACCAATTATTTAGCTACATATGAGCAAGAACTTAAATAGTGTAAGAAAATGTTTTTACTTTCATTCACTTTTTATTTTCACTGACACTTTGTGTTAGGCTTTTGCAATTTTTCTTAAAAGAAAAAAATTACATTAGCGCACAACCAGTGGATAAAGCTATATATAGCATGTTGCTGATCATTAGTTCTGAAAAAATGATGCTCTGCTCTGGTTAAAAATCTCAAGCATCCCTCTTAAAATTGTAAAACATTTCATTTGCTAAAGGTCACAACCAGTGGGATTTAATTTTACATCCCTTTAATAAACAATCTTCAAAATTATTTCCCACTCAAACTACATTTATGACACAAATCATTTATTTTCTCATATAGCACATCAAATTATTCCAATCATTACAAAATCATGAATCTCTCCAGTGCAAGTATTTTTTATCAACAAAACAAGGATATTTAAATATCACGGCTGTATACACCTTCACAAGTATGTTTATATCTCTAATCATTTTTCTCCACAACCACTATTCTCCCTTTATCCCATTTCTTTCTTAATACAGGACAAGTGACATACTTGGCTTTAAGAACTTCTTGATTGTGCTGCTCCTGCAAGCCTGGCATGACAGCATCAATTGCTGGGGAAATGTCATCATAAACACTTCACTTCATGTACATACAACTTTAACAACTGCACATTCATTATGAATTCCTTATTAATTTTGACTGCGCCCCCCCCCCCAAAAAAAAAAAATATATTTTATATATATATTTTATATTTAAGGAACTCAAATCTGTTATTTGCCTGTTGTTGTTAAACAAAATAAAAATCTCATTTTTTCCCGCCCTTCATAGCTGAAAAGTTGGTTCTTAAAAAAAAATTCTTTTCTTTATATAATTATTATGTGTTTCGTCTTCAAAGAAAATCTGATTCATTCTCAAACAGGAAAATGAGCAAACATGACCAATGACAACACCTAGTGCTACATGAGATTTTTTACATTTGTCTTTGCCCTACCTTTTTTGAGACGTTGTATGGGTTCTTGCAGCAGGTCCTCCTCCCGAAGTTTCTTTGCTCGGCGCTGGAGAGCAGGCTTTCCGCACGGCAGATGCTCACCAAGGTGGCCAAAGATGGCTGTGCGACTTCCCCAAGCAAGCCCATAGGAGCCCAGCTCGATGCTTCAGTGACCAAAGAGATGGGCAAAGGGAGGAGGTAGAGAAGGGCAAGAGTGAGTGCATGACAAAAAACTATGAAAGCAAGATTGCAACAGAAATGGTGGAAAGCCAAGACTGAAGCAAAATAATATCAAAAGCAGAGATTGGCAATATAGTGTGGGACTGCTGGAAAATGGAAGACTACAAGCAAAATATAAAAAGCAAAAAAATCTGAAGTCAGAGTATTATAAGTTTTGATTTTATATCTTAAACCCCTGATAAAATAGAATGGTCTCTCGTATATTCCCTTTAAATTCCTTTTTGAAATTTCTGCACCTAAAATGCTTTATCCAAGTTTTAGAAGTGTACAAAGTGTCTCATTTTGCAACAAATAGCTATGGATGGACTTGTTGAGCATCTATTGTAGGTTACAAAAAAAAAAGGTTAGAATCGGCCAGCCCAGTTAATATGCTAAACTGCATGGAATTATCACAATTATGCCTCTATCTTTAAAAAAAAAAAACAACCTGGTCCTGACATAAACATGACATTTGTGGTGGCACCACATATTTTTTTTAGGGCAACAAAATTATTTAAAATTACAAATTGTAAGTAAAAAATTCAACTTACTCTAGCAGCAACTTGTTTATTTCTGGAGAAAAGAACTTGCGATTTCCTTCTGTGTTCTCTTTTGCATACTAATGATAAAACAAAAATTTGTTTTAAATAACTTTCACCATTCAAAAGCTTGAAGAACAAAACGTAATTCCGGATCCACGAATAAAAGAAGAAAAAAAAAATGATGATTGATTGAACCTGAACTGGAATAATAAATGTAATGCAACATTGATAATCACAAGATCCTCCCATAATAGTACAAATGTCATCTTTTATTATTTAAGATTGATGATATATTAGGTCAAGTTAAAACAACGCTCCATTATTAAGTTTTACAGATGAAGGTGTGTCACAAGGAGTTTTTGTACCCCACAAGAGGTTTTTAAGCCTGGATTGGAATGGCTGGGAGCTAGGGTGGACACAGGGAATATTGGCAGCTATGTGTAGGTCATTTTAAAAAAAAATTTATTACAATGTGCAAACAGTATTGTAATAAAAGGATTCAAATGAATTAGTTGCAATTATACCCCCAAAGACTCTACCTTACAGCAATTTAAAAAGCTATGAAAGTATCTGAAAGGAAAGTCAAGCACATTGAAATGACAGCCCATACACCTGGAATGAAAAAGCTCATATTGTTCTAATTAAGAGAGTCGTTCTGTCCATGAGGAGTGTGTTTCTGCTGGAATTTCAATATTTGCATGCCTGAAAGTACAACCACCAATCAATAAATATGCCTGAGTAAACAAGTTAGGAACCAATGAATAAGTAAAGCTTAAAGACTTGTTATTAAATATATATATATATATAAATGAATAAACAATAGTAACACAGACATAAACAGATCCTTGCCTTTTTTATACTTTCTATAGAGTTTAAAAGCTCAGCAGGTAATTGCGAAGGTAACTGCGTGTTTTTATCACCAGCCTGCTGCTCTCCCTTTGCCTCATCTCCAGACTTGCTGGACGACTCATCCTTCATAACGTCCTGAGAAAATGTTTCCGATTTCTCCTAAAGATTGAAGGAATTTGTATTTATTTTCATTTGATTTGCTATATTGTATGGTTCTCAAGGTCTCAACTAGACTCACTTTTGTGAGGCTGCTGCGTCTTCTATTCATATGTATTGAAACAAGCTGTTATAAGTAAAAAGAAATTCAGATTGATTAGACAAATATTATTTAGATATTAAATAATATCTAATATAAACTGAAGTATTTTGAGTTACAAAAATCACTAAATTACACATCAACAATATTCCCATAATAAGTTTGTTCTTGATGTTTGCTGCATGATCTGCCATATTGTACATCATGCTGAAGAACCCTTCCCCTCTTCCTAACCTATCACAAATACATCTATTTCTTACTAAAGCCAATCACATTCCTCACTATCTCTCAAAAAAAAAAACCAAAAAAAAAAGGGCCTTCATATTACCTCCTGAGAATCCACACCCGGTTTGGTCAATCCCTCTTGCTTGTTTGATGAAATCCCATTGGCCATTGTTTCTGTGGTGGATGGTGCAGTCAATTTAATGATAGTAGTACTAGTAGCTGCCTGAAAAGTGGCTGCAGCTGTGGTTACAATGCTGCCTGAGACATAGGAGGATGCTGCAGTCTCCACTCCACTGGTGGCACTGGTTGCAGTAGAAGTGGCAGAGGTAGAGGTGTCAGGAATGGCTGCTGAATTTGTGGCCATTGGGGTGGGTATTTTGCCTGGCGAGCTGGGGGCTGCTGGTTCAGTAAATGCTTCTCTCTGCCTGGACAACTTTTTCCTGAAAAATGTGAGTCCGAAATATCAATACAAAAACTTATTCTTGCTCTGCATAGGTACAGTGAAAGAAAAAAAATGAAGCGATTGCAGTAGAGCTACAAAATAAAATCTGAAATTCACTTCACTGTTGCAAGCTCTGTTAGTTTTGAAGTGTTTTATCCACTTGATTGCAGAGGGAAAAAAAAATTAAATTTCCGGAAAATGTCTACATCTAGATCTTTACATTTCATTATAAGAGGACTATTTTCCTTTTGTGTCTGCTGTGTGTCCAAGATTACTTGTATTCATCAGAACCCTTGAGGACAAAATCGATCAAATTAGGGTATTCTTCAGAAAAACTCAACACCATAACAGCCAAGTGGTAAGGTACCAAATAAATATCGTTACTACATGCCATACATGAAAAGAGTCTGCGTGCTGTTTATAAAACTTTACAAGCTTTCTGTTCTGTAATAGTTTTTTGAAAATAGTGGTTCTTAAAAGGGCAATTTCAATACAGGTACAGGATTTATTTCTCAGAGCAATGTAATAGTTTAAGATTTTTTTTTTTCGTTTGCTTGAAGGACTTGCTACAATTCTTTTTAAGCATTGAGAAATACCAATTTGTATTGTAATTTTCTTTTTTCAACTCAGTTTTTTAAGTTAAAAACTTAACCTTCTTCTCACTGTCCACAGAGCATCTGCACTACAATTCAGCTATCAGTTATCTATTTATCATGGACTACCCTTTTTTCTCTAAACTTTCTATATATTATCGATGACTTTGCCATTTCACATATTACAGAAAATAAAAGGCTGCGCATTATACGGCCGAGAGGAGAGACTTTGTGGACTTGTGTACCTCTGATACTAACACTTCTACCACCACTAGCACTGCCTCTACCACTACTACTACCTATGGTATTAGAATTAGCACAACTAATATCATTGCTAATACCTTTATTATTACTATTACTCCTACTGCTACTAATACCATCACTACTACTATCATGTAGACTACAAGCTATTTATACAACGATCACTACTAAAACCATTATTACTACCACTATCACCAATAGCACTGCTATTGCAACAATTACAACGAGTATTAATGGTATTGCAACTGCTATTACATCTATTATTAATATTTTTGCCACAACCGCATGTTACAAATACAAATACAAGTAAAATCTTTAGTACTACTACTACTACTACTACTGCAGTTACTCCTGCTACCTCTGATGCTATTATAAAACCACAACTATAATTGCTGCTGCTACAACTTACTCTACCATATTACTCTGTTGCTGCTACAACTTCTACTATTATTACCACTATCTCCACTTTTGTAAATTAATTTTACCATTATATTACTATTAAAACTACTACTGCTACCATTAATAAAACCGTTTCTGTCAACATTACTACTACTATTACCACATCCATTTCAATTACTGATTCTAATTCCACTAGTGTCTTTTCAACAAATATCATAGTTATGATTTTTCTTCATCACTTTCCAAAACACACTGATGGAATAAGCGAGATTCGTCTTTATATAAAATGTAGGGTGACATAATACTCCCAATTCAACAAAATTGGAGATTTGGGGGGGGGGGAATATATATTTGATGTGTAATGGTCTGTAGAAAATGGTAATCTTTGTCCATTTCTCGTGATTATCACCTAACTAAGCAGAGTTTTTTAGAAATACTGAAAATCTTAATATTCTATTTGAGACACCTTTTGACCCCAAGAGTTAGAAATAGGATTAAACATGCTCTCTGATAGAATTAAATCTTTCAAACGAATAAATTAAAAAATGAGGGAAAAGGAACTTACTTCAACTTTAGGGGATTTTTTTTGCGTATCTTTTTAATGGGCTCCCCATCAGAGCCATCTGAGAGCTTCTTTTTTTTCTTTTCCAGTGCTTTACTTTCAAGATCAAGACGTTTCTTGCGCTGCAGGATAATAAAAAGAAAAAATAGATGAGGCTTAATCTAAAAGATTCAAATCTTCATGAAAGTTGTTGTTAGTGCATTCCAGCAGTGATTATTAACAACAATCTTTTCTAGTACATATTATGATAAGGTGATCTTGAAAAGTAAAAAAAAGGCTGAACTGAAAAACATTAAATTTATTTTCAAATTTTCAAACAACTTAAGCAGCCTTTAAAATCTTTCCATGATGATACACATCATTTTTGTATACTATTTTAAAAATGAATAATTTGAAAATCCACAAGAATAAAAAATATATAGGAACTACATTGAAAGACATGTATAATAAAAAGTCTTAATTCAAAATATCTACTTCCTCATTACATATCTGTCGCAGCCAAATGAAAAGCTGTATCGTTTGTGTTAAGTCTATATACTGCTTCTGTTTGGTTATGGCAGACATTTAAATGAAGTAAAAAGTACTCTTTTCTTTTGTCTTTTCTCCATCTTCGTTCTCATTTAATTAATATCATTATGTAATGAATGTAAAGTCTTTAACTGGGCCTATGTACAATCCAATGCTTACTAAGCACAGATAACACAAACAGAAGGACAATAAAAAATAATTCAAGTATTACCTTCATTGCTTTGTACATTTTAACCAAAGCTTCACCATTCTCTTCTTCACTATCTGAGTTCAAAACTCCCTGAAAAGGTCAATAACAATTGTTCACTTTAAACACTCGTGCTTATACTTACTAGCCTACGTAATCATGGTTGAAAATATTATATTTAATATAGTCTCTCTTTGTTTGTTTTCTTTCTCAACATTTAAAACGTAAAATCTAGTCCAGTTTTAACAAAGGAACATTTTGAGCAACACTTTTGTAGTTGACATGGTTCTATCCTGCTCTCAAGTTTTAAAAGCTGCATATAATATATATCTATATTCCTATTTAAAGTTATATTAACAAGTCAATGTAGATGGGCATAGAATCTGTTAGAGAAAATCAGTGTGAAAAGAAATTTACTATCTAATCTTTTTTTTTTTTTTGCCTCAAATTTTTTGTGTGCAAAGTTTCAATAAATACTAATTGAAGACAATCTTCCCAAATTGTTGAAACAAAAAAAGCCCACCTTCTTTTTCTTCTTCTTTTTCGCGACTGGGGTAGAGTTAGGACTGGCAAACACCTGATGAGAATCATCTGACAGCGACCGAAAGTCAAGCTGACCTTGATTAATGTAAAAACCTCCATGCCTCGTTGTCATTGTGGATGGTATAACCTCATCATACTAAACAAGGAAACATTCAAAATGTATCTAAAAAAATAATACACACAAAACTCTTTTTCTAGAGTAAGTTCACTTAATTAATCAAAGCAATTACTTATTCAACTTTTGGGGTTTTGGTTTCATCTGATTCTGTTCACAGGCACCATCAGCATCAACAATCTTCCCTTCATTTTTCATTTCATCTATAATTACACCATCCACTCATATAAAAAAAAATCATCTTGTCCGATAGTTTATTAATTAAAAAAGATCCACAAATAATGACACTTCAATTTTTTTTTTCCTTTTGGTTTGAATCAATTAAGTTCTGCTCCTTTCGAACTCACAAATATTATTTTACATTGCAGGACAAATTTTAAAAAATAAATAATCACCGCTTCTGTATTATCAATAAATGGGTCATCCACATCATATCCATCTCCAAGATCATAGTAGTCATCCATACTCTGTGTCCTTTTCTTTTTCCCTGAATTAGCTGATTTGGGCCCCTACAATTGATGTTCATAAAATTAAAAAAATTGTTAAATTTCAAAAGCAAACACACAAAAAAAAATGTTATAAATGTGAAAAACAAATTGGCTGGCATTATGTGATAAAATCTATCATATCTTGATTGCTGATTGGCTGATTTTGTGCAGGGCCCATTTATTACTAAGCTGATCTCAGGTTTTCAGGCTCTTGTGAAGTCAGGCCATCAGTAGAGGGCTCAAATTCTAACTCAGACCTCTGTGGATCACCAGCTCCTGTGCCACCAAAATCTCACATCTTGATGGGGAAGAGCTGAACTTTCAAACAAAAACAAGCAAAAGCATTCATATCTTTTAAAACAAGTTTTAAAAATAACATTTTTTTTAATCATTCATCTGTGATATATCCTTTTCACACATTGGCAGTAGAAGGAGTAGAGATAAAATTCCAAACCAGAATTATTTTTTTACAATAATACTTCAAACATTGCAAACAGACATTATTTTACTTTCAAGGATATAATAAATGAAATTTGGCTGTAAGATTTGAACATACTCTAAATTAATAATCTCCATTTGTACTAAGAGTTAAATAAAGAGAAAAAAACAATCACATTTACAGTATGATTTGAGATCCTATGTCGCGAAAAGTTTCTTTTTTTAAAGATCTTAAATACTATATCATAACAATATAGCCAGCTTTCATCACTACAAAGCTACTGAACACAGTTTTCGCTTAAATCAGTGATTTCAAATGCACACAATGTGACTTTAAGTTGATATGGACAGGGCCATTTGTTCTGTGTTAAAAGAAATGACATTTGCACGAAAAAAAAAAGCTTGTCTACATGTTTCATATAGATTTAAAGGCAGATTCATGTAATTTTAAGTCCTTTCTACATGCCATGGGACAAGATAAAAAAATGAATATGAAACAAAAATGGAATGATTATTATCAGTTCCTTACACTGTATACACTTCATCTGCGAAGGTATGGACTCATTTTATAGAGCAAATATATTTTTTTCTCAACTTATTGTAAGTTTAAAACAATCAGAATCATATGTCTTACATATTTGGCCTCAAATCTTTGAGCAATGGCTGCCACCTCTCTATCATCCACACCATCGTTGAACGGGTCATCATCTACTGCTGTCTGAAAGATGGAATTGAGGAAAATATGATAAACTTGAGCATATATCTGAAAAATGTTAAATACAACTTAGCATGTGTCTTACGACTTGTTTTGTATATCTTGGCTGGACAATAAGAATTGTTGCCAAGAGAGCAGTTTAGATTGGTGAAAACATGAGCTAAGAAAGCAATTAGGGTGAAAACATGAGCTAATCATCTCTGATACAAAAACTTCTGACATGTTCAGATTTTTACCCCGAACGTTTAAAAAATCTATCTGAATAAAGAATTTACGATAAATATTTTTATGTTGCTCTCATAGATACTAGAAGAAAAAATTAAAAAGCATGTGATGTCACAATAACTGTATGTACTTATTTTTTAATAATAATTTGGAAGAAAAAAAAGATTTTAGAGCTTTGTCTCAAAAACTAGTTATGCAGTTCCTTCCATCTGAACAATGCCAAAAACCGTCTTTAAAAATGCAGTTCTAGCCAGCTCTTGGTGATGTTTTTGAAGTGAGCATTACAGATTGTTGTCCCACAGAAAGAGCAAAATGGAGAGATGACAGTGTTGATATGGCAATTGAATGGATGATTGTGGAATGAGGGTATTTCCCTCACCTAGTTAAAAAAAACATGGTGCTTGCATAAAAAAAAATTTTTTGAATTTTCATACATACTTCATATAGATAAAACAGTAAAAGCAAAGACTTCCATGGATAAATAAAATTACTTTAAAATAAAAAAAAAGCCTTTTTTACATCCCATCTGACATTAAAAATATATATTTATAGGCCCTACATCTAAATCTATCTTATAAAAGGATAATTTTAGTTCGTTTGTTTTTTTGGTTTAGACTATCCATATCAAGATCCTGCAACAATTGGATATGTAAAAATTTAACTGATACAGTTTTGGAGGTATATGAATTAATCTTGAGTTCTGATTAATAGATCTGGCCGAGACTCTACGCCCGATGTAAGGCTTACAAATGAAGCCTTTTTCGCAAAGCATTGTGCGTCTAGGCGGGTCTATTCTTTGAGCTTAGAATTGATCTAAATCTTGCTTAGGATTGGAAAATGCAGATCGATCTGTATTTTCAATTAAGTTTTCATATGCTTCTGATTTAATTTCTACTACAACTACTACTACTACTACTACTACTATTACTACTACTACTACTACTACTACTACTACTACTACTAATAATAATAATAATAATAATAATAATAATAATAATAATAATAATAATAATAATAATAATAGTAATAATAATAATAATCCATTCACTTGAATTCTATTTTAAACATTTGGATAGGATAACGCGGTATAAATTTTCTGAAGGAAATAAACGGTTTCATAGTGGATTTTTTTTTTTTTTACC
>BLXT01000540.1:380364-394214 GCA_019648995.1 Plakobranchus ocellatus | reverse complement strand
AACTGCAATACTGGTATTTCTATTTCAGTTTTATTCTTAGACTTTCCTTTACCATAACCACATTTTGAAAAAAACTTTATACACTATAATTATGTAAGTCAGTGTGTGTCAAGTTTATGCATAAACCAGTAAAAATACTGTTTTACGTAGACACAAGATACTATGCATATTCCGATGCAGAAAGAAAATTCTTGATTATATTAATTAAGAATCACTTTCTTTAATACATGTGTACTGAAGCGTCTATAAATAAAACTATACTTTGTGATTGTACGAAAAAGAAGGAAGAAAAAAAATTCGAGATGCTGGGAAGCATTATTGTCCGTGCTTATTCGAAAAGTGAATGTATTCTGTGTCTTTCCACAAAAATGTGGGATATTATTATTCAGGAAAAACCCAAAGAGTGAAAACTTTCACACAAAGTGACTACAAGACAACAACTGTTCCAAAAAGAGAAAAACGAATGCATTGGGAGCAACTGCCAGTGTCAAACAGTTAAAAAAAAAAAAATTAAAGTAATAAAAATAAAAATTATACATATGTATATCTGTTCAAACAAACAAACAAAAAGATATTGTGACCCACAGGAAGGATCGAAATGCTTATACTAATAGCCTATAAAGAAATACAAACGATACTACTACTACTACTACTACTACTACTACTACTACTACTACTACTACTACTACTACTATTACTAATGATGATGATGATGATGATGATGATGATGATGATGATAATAATAATAATAATAATAATAATAAGAAGAAGAAGAAGAAGAAATAAGATACTGTGACCTACAGAAAGGATCGAATCGTTTACACCTACAGGTAATAGCCTATAGAGAAATATTCTGTGCCTTTTTAAAAAAGAAAAGTAAAATATGAGACATTTTTAAATGAAATACTGATTAACACTAAATAATATTCTGTATCGCTCAAAAAGATGTAAGATATTTGGATAAAAAACAAAACAAAACAAAAACCAACCAATCAATCGAAAAAAAAAAACAAAAAACAAAAAACCAAACTGTTTATACCATATTGATTATATACGATGAACAGCTGTCTGTTTTTTTAATCTATTTTCAAAAAGAAGAAAAGTAAGATACCGAGAACCAATATGTGACAATTGGTTAGTGTGAATTGAGTCTAGATCTAGATCTAGTCTCGGAGCGACTGATGTTGTGATTTAGCCTTGTTTGTAATGTTTGGTCAGTTTTGACCAATATTATTTTGATAGTACTATAATAATGTTGTCACTTCGTTCACCATTTGAGATCTAGGGATTTCTAGAAAGTTATCGAAGTTGTTAAAATATTGTTTAGAGGATGTTGTTAGATCGCATCCTAGTGACATGATAGGCGTGTCATGTTTATGTGTAAAGGGGGGATAAATGAGTATCCGATTAGTCAATACTTTTAGCGAAGGTTGAATACATAACACGGTTATTTCCACTTTATTCTAGAAAGAACTGTTTGTTTTATATTGACACATTAGCATATGCGCTGGATAATTAGTATTTTGAAGAAGCAATGGACGGTGAGCATACAAGAATGTTTGTAAGATCGCTGCGAGAGAAACCGCTGATGTTAGAGTGCTAGTAGATCTGAATAATTTTGGAAGTGAAATTGCTGTTCAGCAATTTGTTATCACCAAATTAATAAACTTTCCCTTCAATTTTCAGCAAAACGTGGAGTGATTTCTGGTTTTTAGTCCGTTGAAAAGAACTCATTGTCACGGGCAGTGTTCATCTAAATCTATAACTAGACAGTACCAAGCCATTCGTGACATGTTATGAGTGTTGAAACATTTATGCTCATATCTGCTTATCTTAGTGTTCATGTCTTTAAAATAATAGCCATATTCAATCCGCATGCCCTTTTTTTCTCATTCATTCTGCCGCAGTTAATTTAATAAGATGTTATACTGTCCATAACTTAAAACTACTGATGCTGCACTTTATTTGGCTAGAGCAAGATAATTCTTAGCAGAAAATTTATCCAAACGCTTACTTTTGTTTGTTTTTTTTTAAATATACAACACAATAAGCTCCGTCTTCAAACCATTTTCAACATTCATCTCACATAAATTAGTGTATAAATATTGAAAAACTCAAACATTTTACTTTGACAGTATTTTTATTTACGTATAAAAAGCATAATTGAGCATGAAAGATACAAAAAAAGTTGATCAACTTGTAATAGCAGAAAAAGCAACCATTTACATGGTACATCATATGATTCATCGTGTTTGTAATAACTTATCAGTTATGTTTCTTTGAAAAAAAAAACCATAACGTCAAATTTGATGACAAAGATTATGGACCCACATTAAATGTAAATTTATGTATACTACTTTAACAGTGTACCGGTATGCATGAACTGTAAATTTTCATTTATTGCAGACTTGCAGTAAGCACAACATAGGTATGACCAACCTTGTCCTAAAAATTATTCATGAGGCATACTTCCTAGAAAGGAATAATAAACAAATCCTGAGTGACATACAAGACAAATGAGTAATTCAGCTCAGTACATTGTAGTACTCATGACACACCATACCACTAAAACTCAGTTGATTAAAAAGCTGATTGAGGGCCACGGGTATACAGCACTGAAAATAAAATAATGGGTGCCCATACTTGGCAGATACAAATACAAAGTGTTGTTTTACTGATTAATATTTATTTTTTTTTGGCTTTGGCATCAGCATTGTTATTGCAGAACTCCAGGGAAAAAAATGACAATCATCACAAAATGCTCTCAGCAAATCCTTGAAGAGAAGAGCTTAATTCTGGCTTGAAGGGTTTACATAAATAAATCTACAAGAGACACATGAAATAAAAGGATGACCTATTAAAAATGATTTTTCTTTGGATTAAAAAAAAATGATGAATCAAAATAGGCCTCCTAATACTATAGATCCTGAAGTTCTTTATAAAAATTGTGATTATTGCCAAATGTTCTCCTGTATTCTTCACATATACTCTAGTTATACGCGGGTGCATTGTTTATATACATGCATTTAACATGAAAAACAAAACTTGCAACATTCAAATTGCAGTCGACATCACCATATTTTACTCCATATAAGCACCTTAAATAAAATAGATAGACTCTAAGTATATTTCATACAGTATCAATCACTTCTACTTCTGATGAACAAAAATCAACGTATGTAATCGAATGTACTGAAGCCAATACTTGGAGAAGCACACCTCAACCAACTTTTCCTGAGCAACATATATTAATATGTCACCTGTTAGTTGTCACAGCTGCTCTCAAGACCATACAGACAAGAGAGAGGTACTTTTTACAGAATCAAGATCATTCATTTACGCACACAACTACAATAAAGTTTTTGTTAAACCAACATCGCAATACACTTCTAGATTCCTCATTTTGCTCATTAGGAAACATAAGCATCAGGTACAAAACCAATGAAAATATATTTCACAGTTGGTTAATATTAATGAACAAAAAAAGACAATGATGTAAATGAAAATAATCTTTCCATCATCTTTTTTGTTAAAAGTGTCTCCAAAATTTAAAATTTTAATGGCAGCACGTTTGATGAGGTTTCTAATGAAGAAATATGAGTGTTTGTCTAATGGTGTATAATGGTCAGTCATAGAAATCGAATCCCTCATAATCTTAAAATCTTATTTATCTCTATATCAAGTTTTCCTGCTTATCACCAGTGTGCTTTGAAAGGTAAGGGTGTCAATAGATTTACTGGTGCATATTTAAAAAATATGCTTAAATAACAGGTCATATAGCCAGACAATATGAATCTTATTTAAATATTAAAAAATACGACTGAAAAATCTCTCATTCTGCACGACAAAAATCTTTGGATACTATTTTCCTGAGAGCTGCACACACAAAAATCTAAATACAATGAAATTCAGTTAATCTTTAAAATATCCTCGTTTTCTTATGAGGGGAAATGTTTTAAATATTGGAGGCAACAGTAACAATGACCAACTTGATGGCTAACCAGCATGTTTTGAAACTCCTGTTCACTTTTTAAAATATCTTCGTTTTCTTATGAGGGGAAATGTTTTAAATATTGGAGGCAACAGTAACAATGACCAACTTGATGGCTAACCAGCATGTTTTGAAACTCCTGTTCACTTTTCAGTGAAAGTAAACCAATCCGGCTGCAACTTTCAGCTTGTATCTGGCCAATGCCGAGATATCCTTTGTGTGGTACAACTTGGTAGTAAGTCAATTGCTCTGTTGAACAACATCAGCTTGAATTTACCTAGCTGTTGATAGGAAAGGGGGTGGGGGGGGGGACCATCAACTGACTACAAAGGAGACAGCTAACCATTGCTGCTGCCTGCGCCATGCAGGCCAATTGGCATTTGCAAAGCGAATTGACTGCCACATAGACACACACTTCACATTAGCTACATTAGTCAATACTGTAGTCAATGGCCGTCCAACCTGAATATACAGTGCCCTACAAAATGTTCTTTCAAGTTACCATTTCTCTTGTAAGGGCTTTCTTGACCTCTAACAATTTATACAATGCATCATGTATATCTCACTCTCTCTTTTAATTTATTTTGAATTGAGGTACAAGTAGTTCCAAGCAGCATTTATCTTTCTCATTAGTTTTGAAATTAATATTTAATGAAATGTTTTCCCTTCAGTTAAACTAAATAGTAGGAATAAACGCATTATCTACTTACATTCAGCGGGTGCAAAATGATTTTAACAGTAACACATGGGAAAAGACAAGCAGCCTAGGAGTAGGAGTCCCAAATGGATAATTGAGGGGTAAAATGCACTGACTGGAAATAAGACTGAGGAAGGGCCAAACATTTATGAGAGCGCTTTTACCTTCAACTTCGTTTTCCAATTGTAATTTTCTCTTTTAGTAGCACATCAATTTCTACTGCTGACAATAATACCAAGATAAGGTTCTTGCATCTTACCAATAGTCATATTAAATCTCCGCGCTTTCTTTCTACTTGATCAGTAAAAAATTATCCTTTTAATAAAGTTATAACAAAATGCTTTTCCCAGCATTTCCTTGATACATGTATAATTGATTTCTCCTCATTATTCTTATACCCATGAAATGTTTTCATGAAATACTTTCCTGTATTCTTTCTTTATTTAACTCAACACTTATCAAAAAAAATTCTGACTGAGATTTGGTATGCTTACATTTAAGGGTGGCATTTACATGTATAATGCTTTAGAAATTTAGTGCAAAAGATACAAGAAAAGTGACAGTAAAGGCTTAAATAAGGGAGCATTTTTCTTGCTTTGCCCTTGTTTTTTTTTACATGGAAATTCTCTACATTTAACATAATACCAACTGCCCCTTATCCAGAGTAGACTTTGCATTGTATTACCATTCATTCTCAATTGCTCAATTGAAGCAAACATAACTTTCAACAATGGGATGAAAAAGCATTTCACAATCAGAAAAGTCGTAACAAACGGATAGCTATTTCACGATATGGTACAAAAAAATAATTATCAGAGATTTAAAATCATACATAGAAAAATGGGTGGACTGCATTTAAAGAGGTAGAGGAAGAAGCAAAAAGATTTGTAAGTCCATTTTCAAAATAGGCGAGTAAAATTTAACAATACTCGGAAAATGTTAGAATATACAATATGGTGCACTTACGTATAAAAGTACAATTCATATCCTAAAAAAAAACACCAAAAAATGAAAAATTCAAATGTTCCTGTATAATGCCTTTTATTTAACAAAAAAACAAAAAAAAACCAGACAGCAGTAATCTGTTTTTGTTGAATGTAGTTCCAATATTAAAAAGACCTTCAAGTTTTAGAACTTAAAATTTAGAACTTAAAAAAAAAATCACATTTTCATTTAATTTGATAGAGTTTTTCATTTTTTATGAGGTTTCCATACAAAACAAACACCCCCCCCACCCCTCCCCCAAATAACAATGAAAAAAAAAAACAACGAAAAATCAAAGAAATAGAAAAACAAAATATTTTGCATTTCAATTAAAGAAAGCAGACACTTAATCACCAGGTGCTCTACCACTGCTACTGCTGCTCCTCATTACTCAAGTCTTATCTTGACTTACTACCTGAACTCCTATATGCAGGCAAGTGCCACAATATTTAATATGATGTATACTTATACTTTTTTTTTTTTTACCACAAATTAGAGTGCTTCATTCAATAGAAGATTTCATTAAAACACCGAAAAAACAAAATCTATTTCTAAAAAAGCCAACAAATAAACATTGAAATCTCATCTAGATCAAATTTGAATCAAATTCGATAAATTTTCTATACTAAAGATCTAAATCCACTTGAAAACCTGTAAAGGGCTATTCCCAGTCTATACACGCTTCAAAAGGACTGACACGTTAAAAAAATTTAATTTCTAATGATGAGCGTGCCATGCTGCCTAGAACTATGTGTAGCGCCCTAGATCTTTAGCTTGTCTGCATTTCCTATTTTTTGCTGGGCGGCTATAAATAAATCAGGCTTCTCTACTTGATTTAGAATACTTATATTCAATATATTCTTTTCTTTTAAGCAAAAACAAAAAGTGCAGAACAATAAAAACAATATGAGATTCAAATGCATGACTAATTTGCTGAAATCGGGCATATTACAGCAGTCTAATTAATCTCAACCGATACAAAATGATGAACTCTAAAGCACATATATACAGATCTAAGGATGGAATTAGTTTGTGATCATCCAAAGTTTTTACCTCTGCTTGCAATACAATCCATTCGTACATCAGTACAAACAACAGCACAGGGGCACTATTTTTTAACTTTGACGAATCTGATTTTTCTGATTCAGACTTCAAATATTTCTTCTTTCCCTCCTTGAATACTGATTCAACTCATAACTTACTGCTAGATGTTCATTGAAGTAGCTTGAATGAAGTCAGCTCCAATGCATCCTAAGAATTAATAAAATGAATAGCTCAAAATGCCATAATTACAAATGTCAAATAGCACCAAAATTGTTTTGACAGTAAAAAGATCACATCAAAGCATATCCTATAAAAAAAAAAGGAAAAGAAAAAGTAATGAACAATGCAAATTAAGCAGTGCTCATTCTTTCAAAAAGTTTCAAAGCAGCATATTCACATACAAGATGTAGGTCCTTGTTTTATGAATATCGCTTTAAGCATTGTTTTAAATGAATATCAAGCCAGGATTCAGATATGATTTATTTGAAAAACGTGCATGCATGAAATGAGATGAAGATGGACTAATGATATAAAGTTCCCAATGAATCAAACTATTGTCAAACCAATGGACTGTGGCAAAGAATATTGTAGTTTAGTAGAAGGGGCACCATCTGCTTTGATACAATTTCACATTGAGCCTATAACCAAATCTTGAGTGCAGATCTCCTCCAATTTAACTAGGAAACAGCAGAATGATGGGATTTATTAGAACTCAAAGACTGTGCCATGTAAGGAACCACTAGGATTTTTTTTTTGTTCATTATGATGGAAAACCCTAAATTTATAGACTTAATGTTATTAAGATTTATTGGTATTGTTTAATGCAGTCTTATTCTTCTTAGATGCAAGGTAACCTTCACCTCAGTCAGATTTTTTTTTTGGTATAATTGAGTCACAGAAAAACATTTTTTTGATACTATGCATTGACACATATCAGGTCTATTTTAAAAAAAAAAGGGTAAATAGAAAGAAAGAGAGAATTTTACAATATGTCTCGGAACTAATCCTGAAGAGTTGGATGCTACACAAAAACAAAAACAAGAAAAAAAAAAAAAAAGGGTACGGTGGGGGAAAAAAAAAAGAATTGGAAGTTTTGTTTACCTTCTTTTAAATCAATGCTCTTTGTCAAAGATTAAAACTCCTTCATCAGCTCTAAAACCGTTTACAAAGTGCAGACATACATGATACATACATGCAGACTACAATAAAAAATGAATTTATGGCACAATACAAGTTCTGAATATAATCTTTGAATTTTGCACAAACCATTTCTCTCATACAGAAAAAAAATTGAAAGTATGCAAGAATTTATCACAATGCACATGCATTTATTTGATTCTTTTTAATTCTTTGGAAAAAAGCGAATTGTTTATGATTATAATTGAAAACTTAACACTTTTTGTATTAACCATTACATACAAAATAGTTCCAAATCTCACAGTTTGACATTTAGAATTTAGATTTGTGAAAAAAAAAAAGCAACACAGTTAACTTGCCAATGTTGAAAATTGAAAAAATTATCAAGATACTTGTGGATTCAACCTTAATAATATTAGTGATCATTAGCTTTACTAAAAAAAAAAAGGAGTTCAAAATGGAGCAGATATATTATAATCTTCATACAATTTATTGAATCTTCTAAAACCAATCAGGAACTTGTTGTGTCCAGCGTCTGTGAAAACTGGCTAGAGCTATGTTATTGCCTTGCCAAGAGTTTGAAATGTAGAAAAAGAGATATCAAAGAAGAAAAAAAAAACCTTTAATTTTCCTTTTCTCTTAAAAAAATGTAATACTTGCATGGGACTGGGAGTTGGTTCATAAATAAACAATATGATCGGAGCACTGTTTGGTTCAAACATTAAGACTGGTAGCAAGACATATATATGGCATACCAAGATCCTTTTACAAATTAGAAAGAAACAAAATATGCAAAAGCTGAGACACTTTGTACTTGTATTCAAAATATAAACTATCATTCTTTTTTTTTGTCTTCATACTCTATGATTTTTTCCTGATTCACAGGCATCTATGCTGAATTATGCACTTTCAATATTGAACTGCTATATTAAACAAATGTCAAAAACTTTCAAAATGTATATATACACAGGTATCATAAGTTATATCGTCAAAGACCAAGATTTGTCTCAGGTAAAAGCACATTGATTGTCAATCTTTTTTTTTTTACTATACAAAAAAGAAAAAAAAAACCTAGCCTCTTACAACTAACTATTGGGAGAGGGGAAAGAGGAAAGAGGATTGGTACCTATGGAAAGACAAATATCCAAAATCTAGTCACACTGTCCACAGATGATGATCGAGCTGAAAGACTTTGGGACTCCGTGGCAAGTAAAAAGAAAAGCTGTGAAGAACCAAAAAAATAAACAGCAATATTACACACCCACATCAAGAAAACTGTAGATGAAAATATAATGACAAAACAGAAGTAAAAAGAACGATCTTAAATGATGTTGTATATATATATTTTTCACACACTAAAAAAACAGCTGTATGAAAAAAAAATTGTATGATGATTCTAATTTAGAAAAAGCGCAGAGAGTTAATGAATTTTAAATGTCTGCAACAATACAGTTTGAGTATATTTTTTTTTGTTACCAACAAAGTAAAGACATAATTTATAGCTTACAAATAAAACACTTTCTTGCTGAGTTGCTGTAAATTTTAAAGCTTGATTTAAATAGAATGCTTAAAAAAAAACAAAGGAAGGAAGAAAAACATGTAGCTTTAAACTCTGTCACACAGAATAGAAAACATGAATGATTTCATGTTATTTGAATCCTGAAAAGTGAAAGAAAAAAGATTTAAATGTACGTAAGTTTCAGACCGAGACCTTATAAATCCACCAATGAAGCTTAAACTTTTCAATTGTTTTTATATTTTTATAAAAATGCAGACTCTTCAGACTTCTAAGTTAAAAATTCTCAAACTTGAAAACTATATTGGCAATATTTTTTTTTGCAGCATTTTTTTTTTCAAAAGTCATAACTCTTGAAAAGCTGAAATTGCCAATTTGCAGAAAAAAAGACTTCAAATAAGCCCTATGTCTGCAGGTTACGCATACATAATGTTAGATGTAGACAGTACAGGAGTAACTATATATCAGCGATACATACTCCTCTGAAGATTAATAAAATTGGCAAAACAAGGATAGAAATACTATTTCCCTACCTGAAAATAGAACATAAATTACTTTTCTTCTTTTCTTTCAGGCAGAGGTTGAGTAGTTGTGATCTTTTTTAGCAGAGGCGCTGTGGGAAAATGAGTGAAGGCTCCTATAAGTTTCTTCGATCTGCATGTCTTGAGAAAGCTCTACGGTGGCAACAGTCTGAGCACTAACCCACTCGCGACCTGCAGAACCTCCACTACTCCCTGAAAGCCCACTGTGAAAATATGTATGATCTTCACGACTCTTCAAACGTGGAAATGTGGCAGAAGAAAATTTGTGTGGCCAGGTTGATCGATTTTCTGATTTTGAGGTGGCATGATCCATGCTATAAAGGCCCTCTTTAGAAATAACAGGTTTGTCACCACCTTCACAGTTTGCAAGAGAACCTTTTACAAAAGATTGCAGATGACCAGGGTTGCATGTGTGTTTTACATAGGTATGATCCTCTTTCTGCTGTAAGTTGCAATGGCTATACTGCGCTGATGCAACATGCTTGCTTTGAAGCTGAATATTTCCTGATGGCTCAGCTTCTAGTTCTACTCCATCCATAGGTTGATCATCAGTCCTTGTTATGAATCTTTCTGAATGAGAATCTCGGTCCTTGTCGAAAAGGTTGTGACTAGCAGCAGTGCCATCCCAAGTTGCTGTTGCATATGTGTGATCAGCTTTCCTTGGCCAGCAGGGAAATTCCAAAGTATTATTTACAAATCTATGGAGGGTTTGTGAGACGCTTCCTCTTTGAAAACTTTCAGACGATTTACACTGCTTTATATGATATTTCTTGTCCATTTCATCAAATGAGCAGGACTTTTGCGAATGTTTCTCTAATTTGGTATGAGATTCTGGCCATTCTTTGTTAGAGCCATATCTTTTTGACTGTGGCGTTTCTACTGCTATATTTTCTTCTGAAGAACACCTTTTACTTTTAGCACAATAATCATGCACATTAAATGGTCCCAAATCTATTTCTGCTGAAGATGGAGACTGAGATGGTTGCTGAAGCCTAGATCTTGATCTAGGTGAGTTTGTGCTCCTCAGACTACCTTCTAATTCTAGGATGTCATTTTCATTATCATATTCAAGAGTTGGATCTTCATCAGAGATGGAATCCAAATCTATTTCCAAGTCTATATCAGCATCAGATTCAACTCTTTGGTTCTCAGTGGATGTCACAGTTGACAATTGAGCTGCTCTAGCTGTCTGTGAGCGAGTTGCACGTACTGATCTGCTAGACGCATAAGTATGGTCTGCAGCTTTTGACAAATCTAGATCTAGAGCTAATTCATCTAGACCTAACCCGACGTTCAACTTTGATGCTTTGGTGGATTTTATATTTTCCAAAGCAATGTTATGATCCAATGAAAGTACCATGTCAGCAAAAGTTAACAATGAAGATGGAGCTAACGAGACGGGGGGTTCCCCAAAGCTAACTCGTGGTGACTGAATGAAAACATTTTCGCTCACACCAGTACCTTCAACAGCCATGATATAGGACTAGAAGCACAATTAGTTGATTCTTTGAACGAAAACTGATTCATTTACGTCGATTACAAAGTCCACGTTATCCATGTATACATTTTCTTTTCCAAGAATCAAGAAGCACTTCAATGTCATTCATCGTCCACAATCCCACATTTCCTTCTATTTCTTGTCACCAGAGAGAGAGATCAAGAGATAACACACCCTGCTTTGACGGCTTCCGTCTAGTTGAAAACGAGGCAGAATATTTCTACACATTGGCATTACCGTGTCAGAATTCAGGCAAGGGGACCCTGATCTACAGGGAATGCTTGACCTAGATACCAACTGGTTTAAGAGGCCTAAAAATAGAAAATTTTGTGTAGCTAGCGGGGTTCCCCATTTTGTGGTTTTCTTTCAAGATCTCATTGCACTTTAGGAATCTGCCCTGTCCTATGCTGTGTCAAGTACGGGTTAACAATCAAGGACTTTTAGCAAGATCTAAGTCTAGATCTAGGTCTATTGTAATTTTTTTTTTAGACCTCGAATGAAAAATCTGGTTGGAGTAGCGAAAAATTCCAGATTCTAAGGTATTATCCTGTTTAGATCGAGATCTAATCTAGGGACTTTCTAATTAGAACCATTTCAAGGACACCTGCAAGCGAACTTGAACACCATAACTATCCTCTTAGAGAAGTTTGTTTTATTCTCGTATCGTTTTAATCAATCTTCATTAGGATATGATATATATTTCAGCATCCCTCCCCAAAAGTATGTCTTGTTTAATATATATACTCCTAAAAAGCTTTCACACAATACCCTCATAGATCATAGTTTCTTGGAGGTGGTTCCGCGGTGCACCAATCCACCTACATAAACTGACGTAGTATGATACTCCTATTTTACGCTTAGTATAACATTTTCTATCAGTTTCAAATGAACAAGCATAATTAGGTTTGCTCAGTTGAGGCCTGCATACAATTTAAGAATGTGGGTCCCTTCTGTTTTAGATTATAATGACGAAATGAAGGCAATTTTCGTCAACTGCTGGCAACTTATACACAATTATCAACAGTTACAAATTTTATAAAATTTTTACTCTATATGAGTGCACATTTGGAAGTCGATGCAAAGTTGTCAACAATTGACTAAGATGGCCTTTATTTCGTCATATAAGTGAAAAAAGATGGGAGCCACACTCTTAAGTTGTACCTAGGCCTGCTCTAAAACAAGTTACACTTACACCATTTTTCAAATATCCTAATTGAGCTTCAAATTTAAAAAAAAAAAAAAATTCTGTTGTACGCAACCCTGACTTATATACTTTAATTAGTGATGAATATGGTATCTACGCTACACACACATACACTATGTAAATAGTGAACAAAACAAACAATAAAACCCAATTTAGTTATGCATTCGTCACATTGTAAATTAAATTTACAATTTAATTTTGGCCAGTGTTTAGAAATATATGAAACTGTCTTCCATCATCTAATGCATGAGGACTGAATTCTGAAAGTGCACAACAAATACTGGTAGTAAGCATGCCATCGCAGTTGCTCAAGCTTTCCAGTTTTGTGAATCTTCTTTGATCGTAAGCTTATTAGTGTGAATGCAGGTTTTACAGCGCTTCAGGTTGTTTGTGTTTGTTCTGAAGATCAGTGATGCAAACATAACTTTCTGATTTTTGGTATAACAGGCATGGCAATCTCTCTGCAGCTTTTTTTTTTTTTGTATTTGTCAAATGTCACATAAGTTATCACTGCTAATTCAATTCGGCTAAAATGGATTTTTATTTAAGTTCATCTTCTTTTGCTTGGAGCCGCCCTTTTTGAACACTTAAATTGTAAAATGCCACTGCATGACCTTGATTTTTATCTAAGTTGCTCTTTTGTGGTCTGGCACCACACATTGAAGAGAACGTTACCTCCTAATCTAAAAAATTTTTGTCCCACTTATGCTTAAGCGAAATTTAAGTGTTTAATCCTATCCCAGCGTTTTTTCTTTACAATTTACCCTGTCTTAAATTCTCCAGTGCTTTAGTCATTGAACCGGACCACAGCGTGTAGAATATGTATGTATTTTTTTGTGGAAGTGTGTGTGAGGGGGAGGGGTAAGAAAAGTGCTGCTCATGTCAGGCCTACAGTCTACCCTAAAGTAGTTGTAGTTCTAGATCTATTCGCACATATTATATTGGCATCATCGTTTTGAAGTTTTAACAATATGTTACATTGTTTGCCATCCAATGCTTGTCTTTAAGTCGTTTGTGTCATCAGTAGGATAGACAGCAGTCTAATTGCTGTCAGGATTTGCCGATGCTTTGCTCTTGGTGATAAGTTGTGTAGTATCAGTGTTGACAAAGCAGTCAAGTTTTATTGCATGAAGTTCACACATGTCTGTGCTTACCATAAAAAAACAGTGAGCCTACACCATCATTAATGTTATGAAGTGGAAAGCAAGCTTTTTTGAATTGTGTTATGATTTTATGG
>BLXT01000540.1:320055-332870 GCA_019648995.1 Plakobranchus ocellatus | reverse complement strand
GGGAGGGGTTGGGAAAATTTGAGGAAAGGCAGAAATTAAGTTTAATAGCAAAGAAGAAAACAAGAGCAGTAGGTGAGTACAGAAGGGGCAAAAATTCAACACACCTAGATGTGAAAGTAGTGGAAAGAATTGAAAAAAAAAATAACGTAACTTAGGACAGAATTGTAAACTGTTCTCAAATATCTAAAGTTAAAACGATCAAAACCAGAAAATATTGATTTAAAAATTAAATAATTAGAAAAAAAAATAAACAAACATTAATCTGACCTTTCTCACAATTCTGTCACGTATATTTTAAACTTCAGGATTAAAGAAATAACAATTAAATCAATGATTAACAAAAGAAAAAAATGTCTAGATGGTTAAGAGATTCATGACAGGCCTATGATTCTGAACATTTTTTTTTTACTTACATTATTTGAATAATACAGAAAATAATAATTATTAACAGTTTTCGTTGAAAGAATTTCTTTTTGCACAAATTGGAAATGGTTATTTATAAAAATCCAAAATCCCTTTATTGGTTAAAACTAGGAATTTTTTAGAACCGTCTCTGAACACTGATTTGCTTTTAATACAAATAAAATGCTTCCCTTCTTTCAAATTACAGAGAGCGAAACTATGAGAATTTCCTAAAAAATACTTTACTAATAATATGATGGAATAAGAGATCTTACTCAATTATCTGTAGCCCTTTGTTATCTATTTTTACTAAAGGAAACAATTTTTAAATTTCATTTGAATTTAAGAATCCAGATTTGAGAAGAACGTATTTCGCTCTATAGATCAAGTATTAAAAGAGACCAGCTGTTTTTCATCATTGCGACAAAGAACTTACATTAGTATATTACCGCCGTCATCATCATCATCATCATCATCATCATCATCATCATCATCATCATCATCATCATCAAGGTCATGATAAATCATTAATGTAATCCACATCAGCCTCCTTGTCATATATCATTATTGTTTATGTCGTCATGATCATCAATACCAATTTTTCCTTCTCTATTATCATCTTTAACATCTTCATTATCATGATCGCTATCGTCTCATCTTTATTATCACCCTTACAGGAATTATCATTTCCATCATTTTAATTTTTCTTCATAATCATCTCTCCTCCCTTCTCTCTCTCGCTCTCTCTCTCTCTCAATGTCTCTCTCTCTCACTCTCTATCTCTCACTGTCTCTCTCTCACTGTCTCTCTCTCTCACTCTCTCTCTCTCTCTCTCTCCATAACAATTTCTCTAAGCATTCCTCTCTCTTCGTCTTCTTCATCCTACTCATCATTCTTTCGCTTTTCGTCGTGATATCTACTTTTTTTTTACTGCTTGTATAAGAACTGCATATTTTTTCAAACCCCCACCAGAGCCTTGAAAAAAAATAGCTTAAAACACCAACAAAATTTGTAATTGCTCAACGTGTCAAATTTTGTGTGGAGGAAGTGAAGGTTCACAGAGGCGAATCTAGAAGCCTACGAGAAAATAACTCACAAGAATGAAATCCACAAAGCTATTAATTTTGATGAGTTCCTTAACGAATTTCTCCCGCTGGTGTTCATCTTTGAATCAAGAGGTACAACAAAATAAAACAGAACAAAAAAGCAAAACAAAACAAGCTAAGAATGTATTGGCCAAAAATCGAAAACAGACCAAAATTTGATATTACGTCCGAATTTGTAATCACACTCTGCAATATTTTGCTTAATTCCGGGGAAAAAAATTGCGTCAGTTCTGAACGAATATGCCATAAATCTAGATCACAGAATATTCCTCTTGTATTAAAATGAGGTTTTTCCTGATAACGAGCAAGGTCTGCAAGTTTATTGATAATTTGTTCGAAATAAATGTGCATTATTTGTATAATTCAAATCTGTTTTCCTTTTCTTATCAAGGATAGTTTGTTTTTATTTTCGTAAGATTTGGCACTTTTCCAATTTCCTTTACGACTAGATCTAATCTTTTTTCTTTTTCTTTGCTATTCCCTTTATTTTTCTTTCTGTCTGTCCCGGAATTTTTTTTCGGATCCTTTTCTCTAGATCTTGTTGAGACAGGATTTTATGTATATATCACTTTTATATTTCTTCATTGTTATTCAGTCTTTTTTATAACAATTAGCCTAAGCTTAAATGAACGTAATTGATGCCTTCAATATAACACTTTCCATAGCGCTTGCTGTTGTTTTAGTGACATTCAGGTAAATTTTATTTTTCATCTCCTGTTGCAGTAGTAAAGATGGAAGAAGTAGTAGTAGTAGCAGCAACCGCAGTAGCAGCAGCAGCAGCAGAAGTAGTAGTAGTAGTAGTAGTAGTAGTAGTAGTAGTAGTAGTAGTAGTAGTAGTAGTAGTAGTAGTAGTAGTAGTAGTAGCTATATAATTCGTTGTTGTGTGATTGTACTGCTTAAAGAGGCAACGCTGGTGGTTGAGTTGTTGGCGATAGTGTGAAATTATAGGCGTCGTACTTTCCAAAAAACTAACATCACAAGCGTCCAACGTTATATCGATCTGAAACACAGAGGCTCAATAACGAAATCACATACAGGCACCAACCATCATCAACGGCCACTATGGGAGGATTCTCAAAGCCCATTACAATTAGAGATGAGGAGCTTTAGAAAAGGACGAGACAGCAAAGAGTGTAGGTTCGAATAGAGAGAAGATGATGTAGATGAATTGGGCATACTATGCAAAACATGGGCACGAGCATAACTAACCGACTGTTGGGATAAAACCCACGCGAGAAACGGAAAAGAGGAAGACCTGAGAATATAATGAAGAGGGGATTTAGAGACAGGGCTTAGAGAGATAGGAGCAAACTGGACAGAAGTAACAGCATTGGTCTAAGACAGGATGGGGTGGAAAGCTTTTTTTAGCGGCCTATACTCCATTGTGGACAAAGCAAGACCGATGATGATAATATAATTTTATACCAGGTGCTGCTGATTAAAAAAAAGTTTGATGTTACAAGACAATACATTCTGAAGCTGAATGATCTTAGTGTCAAACAGACCATCGCTAAATTTAAAAACAACAGTTGCCGTGCTGTTACATGTCTCTGTTGTATTTGACAACAAAAGAAACAGCCTTTTCGACACAACTTCCACCATTTTCCGAGAAAGCCCAACTTAATACTCAGATGAGCGACTATAGAAATACAAGTGATGCTATCTAACTAGAGGATTCAAATGCTAAGACACCTCTTTTCATCGGCCATTTTTAGATATAACTCAGCAGGTAGATTTGGATTAAGATAAAGCTTCGCTTTCCCAGGCCCTAATGTACAGGTTGGCTTGCACGGTGGACAGTGATGTTGTTTTGGAAAGGGTTGTGAGAGCCAAACGCTATTATTATATCTCTGATTGTTGTTCTCTTCGTGAAATGATTGGGCTATAAAAAAAAAAAACATTAAGTATGTAAATGAAGCGATAAAAGAGTAAAATTTGCCAACATCGCAAAACTGAGTCCTCGGGGGGTCTTTTTCATAAAAATATAGTTGAGGATTTCAAAATGTAACTTTTATGTCATCTGGCGGAAAATGTTTATTAGTAAAGTAATTAATTTCTTCATTATTGACATAGAATATTCGTTTTTAATGTTTTGTTCTTATTTTTTTTCTTCTCAAAGTCTGTTAAGAACGATTTGAGGGTAAATATTGTGTCTTCTTAGATGCTCGTTCTTTTAATATATATATATATATATATATATATATATATATATATATATATATATATATATATATATAAAATGTATTTATGTGGTATGTATGTGTGTATGTTTAATAAAAAATGATGGTACAAAACGTTTTAGGCGCGTGAAAGAAACTCTAGATTATTTTTGTTTCAATTTCCATGTGCCAAATGGTAAAAGGACAGAAACAAATTTATTGAAAGAAAGAGGCAACTATGGATTAGGCCTAATGGAGAAAGATAAAAATGCGTCCAAGGATTAGGATTGGAAAGGCAAGCCAGGAGGTGCATGTCTATATAGGAAAAAGGGGAGCAGAGAAAAGCATTAATAGCTATAAAGGTAATTCCGGGGATAGAGGGGATGAAACAGAAGTAGGAGAGTGAGTATGGGAAAGACAAAATAAAGCACACAATTTACACGAGAGGAAAGATGAATATGGATGGAAAAATCGCTAAGCATTATCATACCATAGGATTTTAAATTCTTTCGACCTTTGAAAAAACAGTGACGGAGTGAGGGGGGGGGGGGGGGAGGGGGAAAGAATGAGAATGGCGTAATTAAACATGGGCAAGATAAACATTCCCGGGGGAGCATGGAGGGCTCGCAGTGATCACTCTACTGTCATCTCTCTGCTTGACCACCTGTCCTGTTATGACCACCATTACAGGGGTGTGACATTTCACCTGCGTTACCAACAACGCCCTCTAGCGGTGAATCTGAGAGAAAGGCCGGAGACTAAAAACAGGCACAGATGGGCAACTGAGATAAACGTTTGTTTGGATCATTAAGTGCCCTCCCATCAACGATAGAAACGTTTTCACAGGTTATGTTAGATAGCTGGACACATTTCATAAAGCTGAGGATAATAGCACGGTCGGAAAATTGATGTTGAATGATGTGATTCTTTCAAAGAGTTCTCTCATTAAGCTCATTTTCACAACTCTGTCTCTCCCAGCATCAGACAATGATTAAAAAACAAATTTTGAACAAACACAGCTACAAAATAATGTAAGTTACCGTCGGCTGTTACAATAGCAAATGAGCGGCAGCAATTTTTTTGACCACTTTCAAAAGTGATTGGCTCCCGCTTTTGTTGTTGGTGTTGTTTGACTTGCTTCCTGATATCTCTCTCTCACTCTCTTTCTCTCTCCCTCCCTCTCTCTCTCTCTCTTTATATATATATATATATATATATATATATATATATATATATATATATATATATATGTGTGTGTGTGTGTGTGTGTGTGTGTGTAAAGATAGGTAGATTGATAGAAAGTTAGATAGATAGATAAAGTGCACCCTGACGACATCCGCGTAGGATGGAAACAATGTTCTTGGTGCCCTAAAGAGGAATGCATGCCTAGGTATTTTATTAATAGATAGATGGATAGATAGATGGATGGCTAGATAGATAGATAGATAGATAGATAGATAGATAGATAGATAGATAGATAGATAGATAGATAGATAGAAAAGAATATCTTAAGTTTCTTATTGTATTATATTCTCTTATTTACACATCCATGCTCACATGCATTCGTCTGCACTGTATCCTGCGCCCATTTCTCTAAACCATCTTCTCTGTAACACTGACCAGGTTGTCACAGCTTAGACACTTTACCTAGAATGCTACTTTGAAGGAAAATGTATATGTCTCTGGTAAATGGAAAGTCTGTACTCAGTCTGAGAGTTAGACTCGTATGCTGCAGACTACACACTTAGTAACACACTGCCATGTAGTCTCTATCCATTTTAACAGTCTATTTTCAACCAAGATAAATACACTACTTTTTATTTTTAACACTCAACGTGCCCTGGATATTATTTTCTTTCCCTCTCTTTTGTTTTCTTGAATTGCGCGACGTAAAAATCGATGAATGACCAATTATTATTGTTATTATTATTACCATTACTATTATTATTATTATTATTATTATTATTATTATTATTATTATTATTATTATTATTATTATTATTTTATTATTATTATTATTATCTCTGCTCTAAAGCTTCTGAGAAGCTCAAGTTATCCAGACTTGTTAATTTTTTTTTTTTTACAGTCTGAGGTCAGTTCTATTTAATTTAAAAAAAAACCCAAAGTAAAACAAATTCATTATTATTTATTCCCCAGTCCTTCTGGAGAAAATGATGAGGAAGAGGGACGAGAGCAATAAAGTACAAACAGCGATCCTGCTTTCTTGGTCATGTAGGACCCATTGAGTAATGTCAGGCGGTAGAACTTAGGCTCAAGTTATAATGGCGCTACCAAGTAGGATAACTAGCATGACATGATTACCGTCTCCCTTAGTTCCCTGTATGAAAAGTAAAGCTTCATCGGCTCTGCCATTACATGTGAGGCCGAAGAGATATAATTTATTACAGAGAATAAAGAGGGACGGTAAACATAACGCGCTAGTTTCCTCGTTTGTTGGCAGCATTATAGATCGAACCTCATAGTCTGGTCTGTCCTTGCCACGCGTTAACATGGATAAAAACGGCTGGCTCATGCGCTAGCAAAGCGCGTTGTGAAATCCACATGGACAAAATTGATTTGGCAGTAAGTTTGGGCTTGTTACAAACTGTTGAATTGAGTGAGACAAAATGTCTGAGATCATTAAAGTAGATAATGGGCCAAAGCACAAAAATAAACCTTGTTGTTGTTGTTGTTATTGTTGTTATTATTGTTGCTGTTGTTGTTGTTGTTGTTCTTCTTCTTCTTTTTCTTCTTCTTCTTCTTCTTCTTCTTCTTCTTCTTCTTCTTCTTCTTCTTCTTCTTCTTCTTCTTCTTCTTCTCCCAATTCTAAAGCACTAGTGGTGCAGATTATCTCAACTTTCTTCTTGACATCGCAAATATTCAAAGAGCACATTTTGAAGAATGGAAACTAGAGATTATTATTATCTTAGTCAGCCTTTGGACACAGCCTGCGATTTTGTTATTGTTTTCCGCTCCTCAAATAGAATTTCCCAAGATTCTAATTTGTAAATGGACCGAGCACAAAGAACAGACATTCTTTGCAATGCTAAGCATCGCTAATTTTGTTTCACCCCTCTGATCCAGCTCATGTTGTCGAGGTCTTTGAAGAGTGGAAAACTCCTAAATTAATTTCTCAACATCCGAGGGCAAACATAGAGGGTCTGTTCCGAGATTTGTTTGTAACTTCGTGCTCTGTGTTAATGTCATTATGGCCATGTCGGAGTGGAAGCTCACTGAACAATTAGGCACATTATTTGCACAAAATGTCCCAAAAAAAAAAAAAAAAAAAAACAAAGAGAAAAGTTCCAAGGTTAACCAATGGCTTCATTATGCTAAGGTCCGCTAATCCGCTACAGTTTCGATTTTGGTGTTAAGTTTGTTTGCAGTGCAAAACTTAGATTTAAAAAAAAAAGGAAAAGAATTGATCAAAAATAAAGTAATTCTATATAAATAGAATATGATTAATCAATGAATAAAGTGATTATTCAGTTAGTATGGCGAATTATCTCTTCAAATGTAAGCTTTTTAATTCTGTTATCAGTTACTAGAAGGGAATTCGTTTACATACATTAATACGTGAAGGACAAAAGCAATACTGAATTTGCTTTTTGGTTTCCTACAGTGTGTAACAATTTATTGAAGATGATGCTGTGATTCATACACATTTTTCAACTTGGGGTCAATGAGAGCAAAACGGAAAAAAGAGGGTCTTTTTTTTTATATAGCTGAAAGCTTGTAGTATGATCCTTGCTTTTCCACACAGTGGTGACGATAGATAGGGTCTAAACACAACACTGCTTAATATTAATGTCTGTCCGATACAGATTCACAGAGATTGTGAAAGTTATAGAGAAACAAGCCCAGTAATTTCTCACAATCATTATGGAGCTGACTTGTCGACTTGTGCGATCCAAACCAGTTAGATATTGAATGTCTGTGTGGAGAAGCGGTGGTGGTGCAATGATCAGCAAACTAGTCTTGGCATCGGCAGGAATTTTACTACGATTCAAATCTTGGCCCGGAGCTGGCCTGTCTCGGGGGGCTGAAAAGCTTTATTTCACAAGAACAGATTTTGAGACCCGAAAATTGTGAAAAAGTGAATACATATCATTCATTCCGGTGAGTGTAACAAAAGTTTGTTTATATTGCGGTGAAGGTGTTAAAAAAACAAGGCTCAACACAATTGGGCAAGTTTTATGGAATAAAAGCAAGTCATAAACAATATGGGAATATAATTGTGTTTTGCTTAATTTATGTTTTAAGGCATTCTAGAGAATAGTAAACAATGCAGACTACAGAAATTTTTGCAGCATGGGTCCCAACAAGGAAAGATACCAATTAGATCATTAATGTCTACATTTTAAAAATAAAATATTTTAAAATAGCAGATAATTGCATAGAAGGAGGCGACATGTAATAAATGAACAATATAAACCATTTTACACTGTAACAAAAGTTCTGATAGAGATATTTTCGTGGATTTAAGATGGGGTTTAGGACAGGAAAACCCTATTTTGCCCCTACCTGTGTCAATCAAAGGCGATAATTCGATGCAAGTGCATTTTTAAAACAGTAAAGGAATGGGGGGAAATTCTAGATTTATTTGAGACAGTAAATCTTTATTTCCTGGTTCAGTTCTCTTGTCACATGTAACACAGATCACATGAAACCTGTCACATTTATGTCGCTCATGCCATGGGAGTGCTCTCGTGACACAATGCTCTCTCAAACACATTTGACAATAAACGAGCCGAAACCTGGCTTTATTGTGAGGCCACCCTGATCCACCAGACATGAGGTGAAAGAAGCTGTTTTTCCCTAAATACATAAAAGTCTCCGGCTTTGAGCCACCAACGTGGATTTTCTGAAATTTGCATGTGTTTACCAGGTTTTGAGTCGCTCCCTAGACTAATAGAACAAGGGGATGGGGAGGAAAAAAAGCAAGAGTTATGGTCATGATAATACATGCAGATCACTAGAGATCTTATCGACTCGTCGCTCGGCTTTGTTAATATTGAATGATCATTCGAGATTGTCCTGATTTTTACCTTTTCACAGCTTGCAGACATTTTCGAGCAGCATGTTACTAAATATAGAGAGAGGCTGCAGCGTGCACCATGTCCATGGATACTTCATTATATTTAGTGTTACATTTTTACGTCTTAGAAGATAATTATGTATATATATATATATATATATATATATATATATATATATATAATTATTTCGTTAAAATAAGGAAAGCCTAAACGAAATTCTCAAATACTTTTTAAATAATCCTTAATGTAAAGTAGTGATTATGCATACTACCCTAAATAAAAAAAAGATTAGAAATTTCCTGTCTTGAAATAAGACTAAATACAGGAGCAAGTCTTAAAACAAGAACAAAATGTAAGATTTGAATGATTACAATAGTGGCTCGGACCAATGACTTTCATCTGCGGCATTTTTGCCTAGAGGAAAGAAAGAATTGAAAGATATGGACTTATCCTCCGTGAAAACCTGATCCTTATACACTGTACGGGTGTTGAAATTGTCCAGTGTTTTCATCTTTTCTCTTTAAAAAATGGTGTACGATTTTCTCAAGTCTCTAAAAATACTATGGGGTACAAACTTATTAAAAATGGTTTTAGGCAATATAACCAGTACTATATTTTACAGACAATCTTGAACGCTATAAGAATTTTTATCATGATTCTTTTTCATCGTTTAGATTCAACAATTACTGCTACGCAGTGTTTTACCAAGGATAAAAAAAAAATGTCCATTTTCGAAAAGAGCGTCGTGTAAGCATGATTATTTTTCTCCCTACAAACACGACATTCTGAAACAATTTGCCTTAAATTTCTTCATGGCCTTTGTTTTTGCCGAGGTCTTAAGAAGAATGATGCTAGGTGGGCTCATAGCTCAAACCGATGATCTCTTGGTCGTGTGGCCAAGAGTGCTACCTACTATGCAATCACTGACCACGAACATATATGAGAGGGGAATGTTTAGCGCGTACACTAAGGAAAGTAAAACCAAGTAATTTCGTCCTTGTCAAGCGTAAACTTCGTACAAGGACTGACTGCGCATGTCTTAACCGATATTGCCTAACCAATGTTTATATTGCTTGCGGCTGTAAATAGAAATTCATTGGCAGAGGTTTGCGACAAAATATCAAGATTTACACCTGCCTGGAATTCCAACACGTATATTATGCTAATACTCGCAAGATACAGGTGTTTTCTTTTTCTTTGATTGGGGTTAAACCTCTATGGCCTTTTCTATACTCTTTGTTTATCGACCCTTTCAAAACAGCTTTGAAAACTCTTGTCAAATCTTCCTACTGTCACTGTCCCCAATAAGAAAGCAAATCCAGAAATGATGCACGCAAAGTACGACTTTGTCTTTACAACTTCAAATGAATCAGAAAGATTTGAGGTCTTGTGAAAAGAAAATACTCGTTAAAGTTAAAGTGTGAAATGAATTTTCTAATGCTATGAAAACTTGATTTTACTAATATCTCATGCGACAATCCTAAACATTTATTGTTTATTGTTGAAAACTAAAAAAAAAAAAGGTTTAGAGTCTTACGTTTTTTTTTTTAATCTCTAGACTTTTATAAATACTACTTTAAAAAGGAGCTGAAAATGTTGATGTTTTAGTTCTTGGTAAAGTTACAAATTTGTTAAAAAATTCAAATGAATTAAATTTTAAAAATATTTTAATGACTTAATTATGGATGCACATGATTTGCTTCAAAACTTATTAAAAGTATTTATTTTCTAATGTGAACTACTTATAAATTTAACAATATCTCACAAGATCCTAAAAATTGGGATGAATGTTGATATTAAATATAAATATAAAACAAAATAGGGCATGCATTTTCATAGGTAAATATATTTCGCGTATAGACTTATATTTCAAATGTATTCCAACGACCAAAGATGACAACAGAAGATCAGACATATTGTATTCTGATACTGAAGACGAAAGATTGACAGAGTGAGAGAGAAGAGCAGAATTGAAAGAAGGAGACCAAAAGAACATTTCTGAACAATAAATCTTCTAAAGAATAAACAAACCGATACCTCTCTAGATAATTATGATAGTTGGCCTCGTTTTTATTTTGACTGCAGGAAGAAAAATAAGACATTTTGAGAGGAATACGTTTTTACCACAAACGTCTCTCGAACTTTCTCTTCCCTTATTTCCCCCAGATCTACTCGGTTTACTGTCAATAAGGGCGACAAACTCCTACTCAAACAGGCCGGAAACATTAGCACACTAAGGGGACATAATCACTAAGGGTGTCGCCAATCACTCTCGGAACATTGGACTCGAGTTCCTGTCAACATACAGAGCGTGGTTTATCGAGTCGCTAAAATAATATACCATTATGTGTCTCTCTGGTGCTTTCATTGATAAGATCTAGCCTGTGTTTCTATAGATCTCTCCCTCTTTCTCTCTCCTCTTTCTCCCTAGATCTCTCTCTTCTCTTTCTCCATCTCACTACTTGTCATTTCCTTCTCCCTTTCGCTCCTTCTTTCTCTCTCACCCACTACCTCGCAATGCCAATTTCATTTGTGGGGAAAATGTCCTCAATTTTCTAGTTGAGTTTTCCCCGAGGAAGTCAGAAGAAAATATAGAAAAAGAAAGGAAGAAGGTTTCAATTGCAGCCATCACGCTCTCTAACTAGATTCGGTTTGGCATTCTCATTGGCTGAGGCTTCGAAGCGTACTGATGCGATTGGTTGTTGTTTCCTTTTGCCACTGTCTCTCACACTTCTCTCTCTCTCTCTCTCTCTCTCTCTCTCTCTCTCTCGTTCCTCTACCGCTCCAGAGTTAGTTCATCATGTCTCCAATTTAGTCGGTGTGTTCCACGCACATCTGTCAGTGGAAATTTTCAAATTGTTACTTATTACTTTGCAGGCATGCTTGAAGAGAGATTGGAATAAATTTAATGCTGCGTTTTTCTGGGTTTCGAATATTAACGGCCATTGCAATATTTACGAAATATATCAAAACGGTTTTGAATAGGGTAAAAACAAAATGGTCAGGCAAGTTCGTAACACATGAAAGCTGAAATAATGTGAGGAACATTCTTTCTATTTTAAAAATATTATGAAACGATGCAAAAAGAAGAATTTGGAAGAAAAAAAAATCTACGTAGATCTCAGGAAATCTGTCTAAAAAACCTCAATACCTCTCTTTTCATACAAAAAAAAACCGAGACAAAAAGATTTAGTTGCAGAAATCAATAATTTTTTTTTTAGAATCATTAAACAATCAATGATTTCATTTATAGTCTCGCAGAAGGGCGATTTATCTATGTAGAGTTAACGGGTTGAGCTGCAAAACCCTTTAGGTCCATATTCATTGTTTTGAGAAAATCATTTCGCCTGTGTGCTTTTAATTAAACAACTTAGAATCGCTTGCTTCTTTACTTAAATTTTAAAGTCACTTATGAGTACACTAATAAAATGTTTAAAAAATTAGTTTGGGGGAAAACATTTCGGTTTTGGTCGATTATGATTATCTTGTATTTGTAGAAAATTAAGAAGAAATGGATGTAGAGGAATTTTCATTGCAATCCTTCTTAGGCATTTATCACTTGATCTGTATGTATCTATGTTAAGCTGAGCATCTAAAATATTGAGCAACTAATATTTGTTAACATATGTCATTTTTTTTTACATAAGAAATGAGTTAATAGCTATCGTTTCAGCAAATTTCTGGAAAGGCATTATTTACGCGAGTAATAATTTAGAGTCCCACCTACTTTATCCATGGCAAAAACACGGCTTAACGAACGAGACTATTTCTGTTTAGATTCAAACGTCCTATTGTTAACATTATAAAATTTTGATAAGTCTCCCCTAAGACAAAGTTTAGGGCGCCAAACGCAAATAGCCTTAATTGTGATTCGAATCAATGTCCCACCTTTGTATAAAATCTTGACCTTAACTAGCTGGATAAACAAAGCTTAGGATCTTCATCATCATGATGCATACGCATCAACACCACCAACAGCAGCAGCAGCAGCAACATCGTCATGGCTATCACCATCAAGTGTCTTCCTTTGCAAAAGTTGGCAATCTTGCTGCACCACAGATTTTGCCGGCTTCTTTCGCCCTTTTGATTCTGTATTGGTTCAACATTTT
>BLXT01000540.1:238817-252088 GCA_019648995.1 Plakobranchus ocellatus | reverse complement strand
CCCCCCCCCCCCCCAAAAAAAAGAAAAAAAACAAGCAAGGGTTAGGAAAAAAACTGCTTAAAATACACGTATTAAAATAATATAGCTAAGCAAAATGTGATAGAAATGGTATGACTATGTCAGTGGGCGATGGGAGAAAGATAGGAGTAAGATAGTGGAACGAGAAAGTTAAAGATGATTTCGAGAATCAGGTAAAAATATTCAGTAAAAAGAGAACTGAGCCCTACCTGTTAAAGAGGATGTGAATAAGGAAAAGGGGGTTGAATGTTTGGGTTATTCTTACTATATTATTGTTGGGTTGCCTACCTGGGAATGTGGACGAATTGTTAATTTCGTTCCTTTAGATTTACCTCGATAGCGGCCAGCATTGGTCATGAAGCGAAATGTAAAGTAGAATTTGATAAATTGGTTTTAGGCCTGCTTTATCAATGAGCTACAAATTTTATGCAAAACTGGTGGAAAATCAGTATTCTATGTAATAGATCATGGATGTGATCTCTCTCTCTCTCTCTTTCTCTCTCTCTCTCTCTCTCTCTCTCTCTCTCTCTCTCTCTCATTTAAATGTGTCTTAGGAACCTGAAAACTGAAAAAAACAAAAAAACAAAATAAAAGAACAATCTTGAACAAAGCAGTCGGGAAAAAGGACAATTTTGGAACGATTAATTCCTGATGAGTAACATCAAAGCGTGGACTTACAGTTCAAGGGTTACTCTTTTATTTCAGGGTTTATAATGAGGACTCTTTTATCACGTGGACTGAGAACAAAGACAATTATATCAAAATAAACCTTGACACTTAGTGACTAATACCGTTATATCAAAAGCCTTTATTATGACTTTTTTTTTCGTTTTTTTAATTAGATCGTTTATTATGACTAATGCATTTCATGGCTTGATTATTAATTAGTGTAGGCGTGTGAATCGACAGATTATTGAACTTTGAAATGCTTTATCTTATTGATTGATCTTATTTATTTTTTATTTTTTTTGGTTTGTATTTCTCTTTGAACTTTTTTTGCCGGCTTGCAAATTTCGTCGACCCTATGGGGAAAAAAAAAGTGCTCATTTTCACTCATCATTATAAGGCTGGGAAAAACGTGAGACGAAGGCACTATAAATTAATTTTCTTTTAATCAAAATGAAGTGCATCCCTATTTTTGACCCTGGTGTGGACCTAGGACTATCACACCATAATAATGATTCTGTTCAGCCACCAAAGGTACATCCTACGTCTTGTACTCAAAAAGCATCTTCATTTTATTTATTTTCTTTCTTTTTGTTCATTTATCGTTCAATCTTTTCACCATTCTCATCTCGCTTGCCCCTGTGGCGTTGATGCTGTTGCTGATATAGCGCGAGTACAGGCCGAGAGGAGACCGTGGGTTTTTTTTATGCGAGAAGGGCTCGACGGGAGATGTACATGATAATAGAGTCGTTCTCTAGATTTGGGCCACACAGGGCGTACTCGTAGTTTGTACTTTAAGACTTGAAATAGACATAGGGGGGCGACAAACTATTTAAATTAAGTATAAAAGAGGAAATGATAATAATAATAATATTATATAATAGAAATAATATCTGCTTTTTAGAATGTTCTTGAAATATCCCCGTTCTCGCGCGTTTTCGTCAGAGGATCTTGAATAATTCAAAAAGATTTTGGAGTGGTATAGCGTATGGTGAATGGACATTTGAAGACAAAAAAGCTTTATATAGATGGTGAAAAAAAGGCCAACTATTTAAATATCTCTGTATAGATATATATTGCCAAAATATTCGAAATAATTAACAAATAATAAAAAAGACACATATTGTAGTTGTATTTTGAAGCAGCAGCGGTAGCAGTATATTAGCGCCTTCATCTTCATTACTATCAGCAACAGAGACAGAAGAAGAGGGAGAGGAGGAGGAAGAAGAAGAAGAAGAAGAAGAAGAAGAAGAAGAAGAAGAAGAAGAAGAAGAAGAAGAAGAAGAAGAAGAAAAAGAAGAACAGTTACAACAACAACGACAATAACAGCTACAACAACAAGATGGAAGGAGACAAAGAGGAGTTTAAGCCACGAGATCTATCTAGACTGGATCTCACTGGAAATCTTTATCCTAAATGCTAGCAAAAGCATTTTTCGTCAAATTTTCCTTTTCTTCTTCAGTACAAACATGTAGCCCGTACCTTTCACAATATATATTTTAAAAATATATTTTTTGTTCAGTAGTATTCTCTGCCCCATCGTCTTCCCCGCAGTCCCACTAATTCTTTCTTGCCCGATCTAAATGGCGCACTGCACGCCCAATTAAACCCCCGGCAACAAGAGCCGCAATAAAACGGCCGTTAGAAGGATCCAGGCCGCTTTTGGGGGGACCATAGAGGGGAAAAAAGTCTCCTAGCTTATATTCCACTGTGGCTAGTCTTACTAACGGTTCATTGCTGAAATGGGAAGTTGTATTCCCTGGCTACCATTATAGGAGAAAAGGGCAAGAGTCGAAATTGAATAGTTCCCGTCGAACAATCTCTATTTTGAGGTGATAGGCATGGAGGAGAAAATGACAATATCGTTGAATGAGTTTTTTTCAAAGCTAACGTTTAATCATGTAAGCCTGGCCTGCTTTCTTGGACCGTAGTCTTGGCCTATAAAGTCTTAAAAACAGACTCCTTTGGCGTATTGAGAGCGTAATTTAATAATTGCTCTCCTCCCTCTCTCGGAACACAAAAAACACAGGCACTGAAGAAAGACGTTTAGCCAAGCCAAGAGGCCCGTGTGCTTACTTTTTTTTCGATATATTTACAATATTGATTTGTGGATTACTAATCCTATGGAAGTTTCTACAATCTGTTGCTTCACATTGTCTTTTGTTTGTCTCTAAAACGTCCGATTTTATACGGTTAATGTTTGCTTTTCATGTGCAATGAGATTACAAGTATGGATTCGGTAGGCAGGGGGGGAAAGAGAAGTGACTGACTGGTTAATATCGCAGAGGGATGTCTTTGTTACTGGGGCCGTTCAGATCTCAGGTACAAGATGAATGTATTTCAATCCATGATACACGCCAAATGCTGATCGGTTTACACGAGAATGGAACCCAGGCTTTATGGCAAGTCAGGCCACACTTCTACCACTGAGCATAATCACACGGTGCACTGACTGACTGGCGGTAGATTTTTTGCGCTTTGCGAAATGTTACGTTTGTTTTCTGTTTTGAGCTCTGGTATCTCATTTTCACCTGGTGCCCTCAGCTGACTGTAGTCGGTGGCATTAGGGAATTGTTTATCTTTGGTGATGAGGGCCAAGCGTGTGTTGGACAGGTCTTTGTGGGGGCTCGGGTGAACACACACATACACACAACGCGCGTATGCAAGAGAATGAGATTAAAGGAAATAGACTTAGATGGAGAGAGAAGGAGATTAGAGGAGAGACAAACAGAGAGAAAGGGAAAGAGATGAAGTGGGATAGAAAGATAAAGGGAGAGATAGATAGAGCGAGCGAGAGAGGGGGAGAGAGAGATAGAGAGGGTGATAGAGAGAGAGGGGAGGGAGAGAGAGAGAGAGAGAGAGAGAGAGAGAGAGAGAGAGAGAGAGAGAGAGAGAGAGATTTTGAAGGTCTTGAATGTCTTGAATGTCGGATGAAACAATAATCATAATGATGATATGTTCATAATTTATGAAGTTTTAATGATTCACCCCAGACAGGCCAGACTCCTGAACCAAATCCTCAGACATCAGAGGAAACCACTTTGGTTTGCAAATGTCTTTTGCAAGAGCTTTATCCCCTTCTCACAATCTGTATACACCGCCACTATATCACACCCAAAGCGTTTAAAACCAGATCTAACGTCTTTCAAAATTCTAGTCAAAGAAAGAATCCAACTCTAAAACAGAGAACAAACTCTGGCAGTCACTCAAAGATCAATACGACAAAGGAAAGACATTTTGGAAACGGGTTCACAATCCAACAGCAGCGACCACTTGCTCGCCAAAAAAGTCTACACGATTATGTAAATGTATCGAGGTCCCTGGGTTCTTAGAAATCTTAACGATCTCTCTCTCTCTCTCTCTCTCTCTCTCTCTCTCTGTGTCTGGGGAAACTTTTTCAAACAAATGTTTCTTTTCCGAGAGAGAGCCTTGAGTTTTCCTCGGGTGACTCAATATTTGCAGTGTTAAGGGAAAAGGTGTCAGTTGTAACAACCACGCGGGAGACATCAAAGAAGTCCATGCCCTATCTCTGATGTCGCACAGATTTCCCTATAAAGTCTCACATCCTCCAATCTCCAGTCTTCAAACCAGGGAACAGGATTTTGTGCCATCAGTGGAACATAAAAAAGGAAAAAGAAAAAGATGATACAGCTGCAGCTTCTCTTATGGAGTATGAAGGCCTACTAGGCCATATGTGATAAAATTGACACATTTTTGTAACTGTATCTTCTGACTTTGTTGATCATTCACTGTAAGTTAAAAAAGAAAAAAAAAAAGAAAGGTAAAAAGGGGTAGGAGGATAGCCAAATGTAATAATTTTTCATGGGATTAAAAAAAAATCTGTCCATCGCGAAAGAAATATATAGATTCGGTAAAGGCTTGATTTTAGAAAATTGACATTGTACACACTGTAGTTATTATTCGAAGGAAGGCGGGGTAGAAGTGTACTTAGTCAGCTTAGGCGGGGTGGAACAAAAGAGATGGAATGAATAATGTGAGCATGTTGTGAAATTGAATAATCGCATGCAACAGTGACAAATAGTTGAATTGTGGATTCGACCTGGGAGAAGAAACGTTGCCATTCCAAATATTTCAACAGTCTACGGCAGTCCTCTCTAGTGTGTTGATATTGTTGAACGTGTGTCGCCTCCTTTGTCTTTTCCTTCGCTCAAACGTCATTCTGACCAAAGTCAGCATCATTAGATCCTAGAGATTGAAGTTTGAATGACTTGAGGCCCGCAAATCTTACTTTTGTTTCCATGGCTTCATAATATGAACAATAATTATTACATCAGAGAAACTACCGACAAAACAATCAATACCTCTTCCCCCCCTCCCCCTCCCCCATGCATTTCCCCTCTACACTCTGCAATATTAGCTTTGTTCCATTTTCTCCAGCTTTGGTTTTCCCCCTGGACAACCAAACTCCTACTTGCTCTTTTTTTTTTTTTTGTATGTCTAAAACTGGCCTGCGTGTACATGTTTACATAATTATACAACGCAAGCAAAGCTGGCTGTCAGTCTATCCGTCTGTCAGGGCGTCTGTCCACCTGGAAGCTGCTTTCTTCTGCCACCTCATGAGAGACTGAGTACCCTTTGACCTCCGGGATCTAAATGTCAGGAGCAGACAACTGACAACATGACATTAGGTATCAAATGTTAGCTCCCCTATCACTTTTTTTCTCTCTCTCTCTCTCTCTCTACCTTTCTCTAACATTCTGCACTCGTATCTCCATAAAAACTTTAACTGAAACATAGAAGTAATTTTAAAGGATGGAGAAAAAGGTTAAAGGAAAATGACGTACAGGAAATCGCCTTTAATTAAATGCTAACTTAGACGTTGGACATTTTACGTTGTCGCACCGTTTAATTATTGTCACTCAGCCCAATTTTTTTAGCGTGTTTGGAGATGGGCATTTTTCAAGTCTGTTAAAACAAAGGATGTAATTATGTTTGAATGTTAAAGAGCAAGTAGGAGACCTCAACGAACAGATTGAAGTTAAAAAATATTCTTTGCTGTTTGCGTTCCATTAAAATACATTGACAAAATAGCCTGTCACTGGACATAATTTAAAATGCGGCTGGTTGTGGCGGGGTAAAGTAAATCTCGATGAGACGGACGCGTATGCTTATCTTGGACATCGACGATATAGAATATTCATGAATGTACAAACAGAGATGCTAGAGTGTTGCTGTGCTGCGGATCGAGGCTTGGTTGGTGCTGCTGTAGTAACGATTTTGTTAGGACATAATTCGGGGCATCTTATTTTCTGTAATACTTGAGAGTAAGGCTTTAGAATGAGGCCTCATTCATTAAGCTCTGGGCATGGGCCGTGGATGGAGGATTTTTTTTTTTGTTCCTGCTGCGACATGCTGTTCGTCAACATGAATGTCCCTATTAGACTGTAAAGTATGGCTCTATGATGAGTTTTAACTCCTATCATAAGATTTTGTGCCGCTCACGAATATTTTGATGCTGCTACTGCGACAATTAAAAAAAAAATGAGATCACATCCATCTGTAAATCAAAAGCGTTGCTACTGACTAGTAAGGAGAAAATTCATTCTACGAAATAATGGGACGTGATTAAGCAAAGTAAAACAACAGCGTAGAATCGGCAAACTCGTTCGTTACCCGTCTAGACAATAATGTCTCTATCATTAGAACTGGATGAAAACGAAATAGAAAGCCTTTCAATCTCTATCTTTATTGATTGAAAAGAAAAAAAATAAAGAAAATCGTTAATGTCACTTCTTCTCTTTGAAATAAAAGATGGAGCAATAAATACTGCCGCTTTAGGATTCAAATTAAAAACAAAACAAAACAAAACAAAACCAAAAAAAAATAAAATAAAATAAAATGATTCACATTGGCTGCAATGGAATAAATTGCAATTTACAGACAAATGTTACATAATGGACGAAGAAAAAAAAAAAAAAAGAAACGGCCTCATCAATGCTATTCTTTCTTGATTCAGAACGGGAAAAAATACGAAGATTGAAAGATTTCCTCTACTGAACCAAGAGAAAAAATGTTGATCATTTATTTACGTTTGTTCTCTTTTCGCACAGTTTTTTTTTCTCCTCATTTTTTTTTTCTCTTTTCCATTACATAATAAAATTTATTATAATGTAACAGGACAGGAGTCTAATGTGTGACGTATTTATTGAACCAAATGGACCTTTAAAAAAATGAATGCCTATATTCTATTTTACGGTCTCACAGCCAATGAACAAAATGGGTGTAGAGAAAAAAATAATAAATTAATGCTTATATTTCTACGTTTGGCTAGATATAGCATAAAAAGGCTAAATTTTTTAAAATATTTTTTTAATTTAAATTTGAATGCGGATATCTGCACAGAGTATAGAGGCTTCCATATAGCTGGATGCGCAGTGAAATTTACATCAGATTAAAAAAAAAAAATTCCATGTTAATCAAAAGCGAAGAAAAGTAAATCTGCAACAATATTGTCACGGCAAGAGCCGTCGTTCCCCTTCTTTCAAAATGACGAGTACTTGAACCCGAGGCTCTTGGGAGGTAGATGAGCCGTGGCAGAAGCGAAGCATCCTCTGGTTCATCGGCTTCTTATGCAATCTGTGCAATCAGCGTTGCAGAAGATTTCTTCACGCCCCTCTCACCCTCTGGCCGTTTTGATGGGACATGAGGCATGGGTTTATGATTATGGCGATACTGGGTGCACGAGGTGCCAGGCTGTGCTCTTTAGAAAAGAAGATCATGCAACTGTTGAAGAAATAAATAAGAAAAAAAACGGAGAAAGTGATATTTACGAGGTAATAATTGATATCTTATGTGTAATTTTTTTTTTGGTCTGTGCATTGTGATGTGTGATAGCGGGAAAAAAAGAAAGTTATAATTAAAGAGGACTTTGGAGATAGCAATGCAAATTGGGAGCATGGGAGAAATGAGAGGTTTTATATGTTTGTAAAAAGTGATACAAATACACCAATTTTTTTTTATCTTTTGTGAAAAAGAAATGCATGAATAATATGCATCTCTGAAGCCAAATGTCCTGTCGTTTTGTGATTATAAAACACATCATTTATTTCGTTCTATAAATTTCATAGCTTTGTCCAAAACTACAAAATTGATACTCATTATTAAATCTCTTTTGCAAACATGGAATACATTAACCCCCTTTTCCCCCCCTCTTCTCTGAGAGCATAATTATTGTGTTAATTGTTCTAGAATTGTGTTTATTCATCTCTCTCCCTCTCTGACTCTCTTTTTTTTTTATCTCTTCATCCCAGGCTGTCTAATCAAATTCTTCCTCTTTCTGTCTTACCATCTTTCCCTATTTTAGATACGTCCTTTTTCTCCCCTAAAGTAACCACCCTTGGGCACAGATCTAACTTAAACATGAGGCTGATTTGAATATCTAGTATTTGTCCAAGTCTTTTCTTAGCACTTACCCTTCCCTGGTTTAAAGCTACTCAAACCAACGATTTCACACAGTTGCCGCGATATTGACAAACCTTCGGCTTTGAATAATTTGATCTGAGGCCTCAAGATTCAACTGCTTGTTTCGCTGAGTAAAACCTAGTGAATGTCTAATTTCTAGTTGTGTTGTGGGTGTAGATACTAGATGGAAAAGAAATCGTATAGAAGGGTTCACTTTTTTGTTAATTGAAAAACCACATAGATTGGATATTATTTTTATTATTTTAATTTTTTCGGAGCATATTGCCTTTTCACAACAAAGCGATCTCAGGCTTTCAGGCCCCCATCTGGCCAGGGCGTCGATAGCAGGGCTCGAACTCGCGGCAGATCCAGATAGATGGGAAAGAGGGTAAAATGAGTTTGTAAGTTTTGAAAAGGTATTGAAACACTCCACAATAGGTTATAAACAGAGGAGACGGGAGCAGGCAAGGTACACAGCAGTTTTATTTTGAGGATGACAATAAATGCTCTAAGATAAGAGTATGGCAGCGCGATGCAATATTATGCACTTTATTGCACTTCTCTTAGTATGGTCTGTAGAGAGCTGAACCATCCTCGATAGGTATTTAAATCACTGTATCAGTCAAATTTCCCGTTTTGGTTTCTTACAAATTTACATCGCCATATTGACGTGAGCTTTTGTTAAACACATTTTTTTGCTTTTAAACCATAAAAGTTTAGAAAAAAAAAAAAGAAAGAATTACAGTATGGAGAAAGGCTTGATTCTGTAGTTGTATTTGGATTATGAAAGCTGAAATGTAGTGAAGGGAGCAATAGGTGCAAAACTACTGAATTGACCGCACAAAGGGAAAGTTTGAGGTTAATTTTATGCTGTAAAAACATGTATTTACTGGGAAACAGGTCGTCGAGTTTGAGTTGTCGATGCGAAACGCTTGCTCAGTGTGTGTGTGTGTGTGTGTGTGTGTCTTGTGTGCGAGTATTTCTCTCTCTCTTTCTCTCACTCTCTGTCTCTCTCCCTCTCCTTCTCTATCTTTGTCCCTAGTTCTCTCTTAACCTTTGTCTCTTTCTCTCACACCCCCCTCTCTATTTGCAATACGTATTGAGAGAACGGGCATGAAGGGTGGGGTGGTGGGCTGTTTCAAGTAGATTCTCCGTCGATTCAAATGAATGTTTGTGCGAATTGTCTCTCTCGCCACCACGGTCTACCCCGGCTCCTGTTTACCTATGGTAATTGGTAAGGTGGTTCGACGCTGGGGCCTCTTCCATCATTATTAATATTCTTGTTGCTCTTCTTCCTACCCTACATCCTTCTTTGCTTCCTTGCTTTCCTCCACACCTCGCCTCTCTTATTCTTTTTCGTCGATCTGAATTCATTTGCATTTGGAATTTTAAAAACTTTCCCCCCAACATGTAATTTTCTCTCGTGTTCACATCGTAAAATATATATATATATATATATATATATATATATATATATTTAGAGAGAGAGAGAGAGAGAGAGAGAGAGAGAGATAGAGAGAGAGATACACACACTGACATGAAGTATTATCAGGTTACACACAATATACACAGTTGTTCAACTCATAACAATATTTTAACAATTCACACTTTCATCTTATGTGTAAATTAACTTAAATAATTCCTCTATTTTCTCTCTATAGCGTCAATTAAACTGTTAACCCCGCAACGCCAGACATCTTCATTCTTTGAAATAGCTTTTGACACTTAGAGTCTCGCGAGAATAGTCCGTGTAGTCTAAAGCAAGCGGCCCCTAGAGAATCACAAGTATTTTCTGTATAGCTCTCCAGGGACTGCGGAGTCTGAGTGTGTTTAACTACTAAAGGCAGCTCTTTCCCCGCACATTATTTCCCGTCATTCTGCGGGTAAGAACGGCCGCCTAATCATCAAGGCGTAAAGGAGTTCACTATGGCGTCACGCAAGGAGCTCTTCAACATCTTTCTCACTGATAGGGAGTCCCAGCTCTACTGAACGAGTAGGGTTAATGAGGGAATCGTTCCATTAGGCTAGGCTATCTGTCGTGTCGATTCTTGCGATATCTTTTGTGCCAGGTCTATTCTTTGTAGAGGAAACTACCTTTGTGTAGATTTGAACTGATATTCTGTGCGAGCATGCTTCAAAACCCCTCTGCTCCTTTTACTACCTTATACCTACCCATATCACGATTTTCTGTGGCATGGCTTTTATGTTATTTAGTCTGACCACTGTAAACTAATCTCGGACGTTTTTTCCCCCTCATCATGCCCATTATTGATAACAGACTCGAACCTGCGACAATAAGTTCTGCTTATGTTTGAGGGTGAACTCAACAGCCACTAAACCACTAGCGTCCCCGTGTTCAGTGATAAGGACGCTTTGTAATGTAACAATTATTCCTCATTTCCCAGTCTGATTTTTTTTTTCAACCGTAGTCTGAATCACATGTAGAAAAAATGTATAGGGTTTCTCCGACCAGCTGTCCGTGCAAATTGCTAATAATTATTGTAACAATTATAATAAATTCCTAAACGTGCGACTTATTGAAATTCTACGAAGCTGTCGTGGATTTAACGCCTGTGAACCAATTAACTAATAAACGGTATCGCTCATGACAGCTGAATAAAACTTTCTCTAAACTGCTTGATGATGGTTTGAGAACGGTGTGGTATCAATAGCTGTTGCCGCTTCTTGGTGCAGTATGATCGTGTCAGAACCTAACGTTTTGCAAGCCTAATGAGTTGTTTCTTTTGTTCAAATAAAGAGATAACTGTTTTGGCTAAATAGGAACTGAGAAAATGCGATTTACTTAATAGAAAATAGGAAGGAATCTACAACACTCTCGAACCTTCCTAGCTCTGTGGGGGTCACAAAGTGCTGTAGTGCGTTCATTATTGTTTGTTTCGCTTGATGAACACTTTAACACCAGAGTGCAGCACTATGGTAGATCGATGATTCCGTCCCTGCTACACACTCGTATTGATTTCTTGTCAATACCAAATGTACTTTTCTTTAAAACTTAGATTCAAAATGATAATGTGTTTGTACTTGCTTAGCTCTTTAATAAGAAGTGGCGACTACACAGAGGATAAAATTTTTGTCATGTTATTTATGTTTGTTCGCAATAACAGATGTCATCGTTAGCACCAACTGGTCTTGATATTGTTATTATCATTGTCTTCTTCATTGTAATTACCATTATTGTTGTTGTAGTTGTTGCTGTTTGCAATACTATTATTATTGTTATGACCCCCATCATCATTTTTATGTCATCATCACCAACAACACTGTTTGGTACATGGAAAATACATGTTATTTTTACTTCGTTGCTTGTTTTTCTTAATTACTACTAATTGTTATTGTATTGTTTAACTTTATTTCAGTACATATAGTCTATAATTATTACTGTGTCTCACAGTAGTAGTTATCAGGGTGTATTTTGATAAACTTCATAATGATATATCCAGATAAGGTAATCTGTCCAATGTCATCAATTGAACGAAGATTTCAGATGTTCTTCTGAATATAATTTTTTTTTATGACTTGGGAGTTTTCATCTCTGTCCAACCAACCGGAATTCCAATCATAATTTTTTTGCGCACCTTCTATAACAAACTAAATTCTTTTATTAGTTTGCATTAAAAATCTGAATGCCAAGTCACAGGAATAAGTTCTGAAGAAGGCTTATTGACAATGTTCTTCTAAAAATCCAAGGTCTAGATCTGTATCGTTAGAATTCGAACAATTTTATACGCCTTGCTATCGTTTTCATCATACTTTCCCGTATTAAGTTATTCTTTGTAAAAACACAGAGCGCTAGTTTCAGCAATCTTTTCTCAAACGTCGCGCCCTTCTTCCTTTTGATCTAACATAACCGCGCCATAAGGTATGGCTTGAACATAAAGTAATCAATGCAGTTGTGTTGCCTGAAGGCTCTCTTCCCCTTTTGTAGGCTACTTAGTGCACCTTGTTAAATCTATCAGTTCTACACATGAAACTGAAAGTACCAACGAAAAAAAGAGGAATTGTATAATCAGTCACGGTAGGAAAAAAAAAAAGAATTAATTTTCCTACTGTGTGACCCTTGTTTGGCGCGAGATTATGTACACAAACCCGTCCGAGTTGGGGGTGTATTCAATAGCTGTGGGTTCTGGCGTTCAGTCCGCCAGTAGGCCTAGTATGTCCCCCGGGCAGCCTGGCATTCCTTTGCTAGAATAGAAACAAGAGCTAGAAATAAACTCGCATAGTTTGTAACTCTTTTTCCAAACGTGTGTGCAAAAGAACAATGGGTGAATTGTTCTAGAGCTGTAGTGAGTTTTTGTAGAAGGAGACAAGCGCCCAGAGAGTAAAATAATGTTGTTAGTCGGTTGGATTGAGTGATAGAACGAATGATGCTCAGGGAGGGTAAAGAAACAACGCCGGGACGAAGGAAAATATAGGGATTTCCCTATTTCGAAGACTTTAAAATGTTTTGACAATAGTGTTTACAAGTTTTGGCAAACACACGCCATTCCCTCGGCTGTCTAAGAGGGTATACAGTTAGCACAACTTGCCCTCAATCTGCAGGATTTTCTGTCGTATCCGATTCAAACATAACTCTTTGAAATAAGTATCCTTTTCACAGGGTTATGTTTCCTCCGGCAGGGGCTAAAAACCTGAGTGCACCAAACTTCTCTTTCTAAAGTCTGATCCGGTTAGGAATTATGAAAATGTTATGTAGATTTTGATAATTATGGTTATTATGACGAGTATCTCGGCTGTAAGTAAGTATTCGCTTGAAGGTTCGCGCGATTCCTTCAAAGCTTTCTTTAAGGTTATGATTGGCGATCTTGGTTCTCCACGTAAACCTGTTCTCAATTAACCTTATGCGACTGATGTTGCCACCATGCCCTATAACCCATGAGTTTAGCCTTTCAATAAAAGTTATTCTCTGTCTACCTCTACTGCGTCTTCCTTCTATCTTTTCAGTGTCTGCTATATATAGTGTTTAAAACCCTTGTGTCGGCAAAGGTGTCACAGAAATTGTAGTTGCCTCTATTTTATGGTTTTCATTTATGATCGCTCAAGTTACGCTTTTCCCAGAACTTACAAGTGGAAAAACAGTTTTTATCTTCCAAGACTTAGGACCTCTCTAGCTTCTGGATGAAGCAGATAGGGAAGGGAAAGAAAAA
>BLXT01000540.1:122514-141330 GCA_019648995.1 Plakobranchus ocellatus | reverse complement strand
CCCCCAAGAAAGGGAAAAAAAATCCTATTCTAGTCTTTTTTGTTTTATATTGAATAAAAAACTAGAACTGTTGAACGAAGTATACATCGTAATCAAATCTTCATCACAACCTGTCATGATCATCTGACCTCAGGCTATTTGAGCATCTACGACGCCCTGGACTTTGAAACACGCCCTGGCTATGTACTCAACATAAGTGCTGAGGACGGTGGCGTGCCCAGACAGTCAGCCTTCCAAACACTAAATATCACTCTCTTGGACTCGAACGACAACGCCCCGGAATTCGAGCAGTCGGTGTACCATGCCTCAGTGATGGAGAATGCCGACCCGGACACTTCTGTGGTTAAAGTTCATGCAACGGATGCGGATACAGGTATGGGAATCTAATGATGTGTGACGCTTTATTTGTATCTTTTATATCTCCATCGTTATTTTCCTGGTCGATGGAGCTTGTTTTCTGCGTTTTGTTTTTGCACGTTGGCAGTGATCTTGCTGGACTATATATATATGTATGTATCAACTGGAGTGTGTGTGGGCTAATTAGAGAGGGGGACAGAGAGAGATCCAATAGCCAATGAATAATTTCAGTCAAGGGGAAATAACCCATTGTTTTGAATGAAAGCCATTTGCATGAGCTGTTGATATTTTTGACATTACCTCCCTGCAGTTAAAGAAACCAGAATGATTTTCTTTGCACTCAAAACTGTTCTGTTCCCACTTTTCTGACATTCGACCTTTCTCCATATCCTATCCTACTCACCCAGGTCCCAGTGGAGCCCTGACCTACAGCATTCCAAGTGGCATTGCAGAGGACAGGTTTGCTGTGGACCCCAAAACTGGACTGCTGACCACAAAAGATAAACTGGACAGGGAGCAGAAGAGTTCTTATATTGTTACGGGTAAGACCTATCCTCTCTGCTTCTGTCTTGTAAACAACAATAACAACAACAACAACAATAACAGTAGTTTTAAGACTAACAGAATGGGCAATAGAGGTGAATAGGAAGAATATGAAGACAAGGACAAGGATGCAGAGAGGGAGAAGAAGGAGTAGGTGGGGAGAGGGATTTGAAAAAATTGAAGGTGATTAAAAATAGTAAAAGAGGAGATTTTTTTAAAAACATTATAGCAACAAACTCATGTAAGAAGACATATACTGTTTTCTTGTAATCTTCTCATTAAATCAAATCAGTTATATTTTGTATGTGTGTGTGTGTTTGTGTTCAACATATAGCCAATATAGTAATTCTTCTTTTTCTAGATTTTCATCATATTTTGTTGAATTTCCTCCAACCAGTTTATGCCAATGATGGAGCCTATCCGTCACACTTCAGCTCAGCAACTGTACTCATCACTGTCCTGGATGAGAATGACAACAGTCCCGTGTTTAAGACACAAACCTACACTGTCTCAATCCCTGAGAACCGTCAACAGGTAGCACTGCTATCAGTTGTTGCCTCAGACAGAGATCTAGGGGAGAACGGCCAACTAACCTATAGCATTTCTGGTATGCATATATTAATTTTATTTTTGTATGCATTTTTATTGCCTTGGGAGATTTGTTTTACATGGAACTCTTCAAATGAATGATAATATAAAACGAACTTTTTGATAGTTTGTACTCATATTGCCATCACTGAACTTAGATGTGTTGTAATTCTGATCCACCAGATGATGATTGTGAGATTTGACTTAATCTTTAGAGAAAGGCAGCAACAATACACACAGCAAATGGCTTTGTGAAGTCCTTTGAAATTTTCTCCTGTATGATAAGTTGCATTGCACCCCTCTCCCTCCTGTTACATGAACACACACACACACACACAAATATGTGACTATTGAATCTTCAAACACTACATATTTCACTTGTCTTCCAAAAATTACGAAAGCTTTTTTTTCTTTCAGCCCGATCTCTTCACACTGTATTACAATTTGTTCAGATGCTTATTCTTATTTGTACCATGTTTTACCCCTTAGGCAACACAGTAGATTCCACCTTCAGCATCGATGCCCAGCATGGGACACTGTCATGTGATCCCCTGGACCGGGAGGAGCCGGGTGGTGACAGATACACCCTCATTGTCACAGCAGCAGATCATGGTGTTCCCACAGCACACACTGCCACTGCTACAGTCCAGGTCAAGGTGCTTGATGAGAATGATAACAGCCCACAGTTTAACAAGCCTGTAAGTGCACTTGAAGTTTTTTCTAGAGCTGCCATTGTTAGATAAAGCCAAAACAAATTCTCAGCCTTTTCTTTTAGGTTTTCTCCTTCGCAGATGTTATTTTCTCAGGAAAAGTAATAGGGGGTGAAAGTAGCTCTAGTGTCAATGCTTGTACTATTGATAGTTTAATTAGGTGTAAAATCATAATTGATGATATGAACTTACGACAGAAGAGGAAAATATGAAACTTCTTTTTATCTCCATTTGCCAGGCCTATAGAACGTCAATTTCTGAGGACACACCCCTGAACAAGGTCATCCTGACTGTCACAGCCAGTGATCCTGACCTTGGTGAAAATGGTCGTGTGGTGTATTTCTTGGGCAACGACACGGAGGGATTATTCCAGGTTAACAGCACATCTGGTGACATTTTCACAAGCGGGTAAGGAGATAGCTTCCTCGAGAGGCCATAGATTTCTTCTGTCAGAGCCTGAGAGAAAGCGATTTATCATAGCCAGTTTCTCACAAGGTTCCAATTTCCACAAACTTACTCTTCAATAATCATAATTAAGATATTTGGATGTTGCAAAAAAAAAAAAAAAAAAAAAAAAAAAAAAAAAAAAAAAAAAAAACAGCAACAAAACAAAGATAAAAAAAATCAGGAAAAGGAAACTGAGAAGCATTTTACCTTCTTCTCTTCTTACAATTTTCTCCCTCTTCATATTACATTTCTGAAAAATTTTAATTTATCTCATATTTGATACGAGTATGGCCGTCTTGCGCACATACATGTATATCTTTTATTGTGAACCTCCTACAGGCCGTTTGACCGAGAGAAAATGGCGTCCTACTCATTCCTGATCATGGCTTCGGACCAAAGCGTATCAGGTCCACGAAGCTCCTCTGCCCGTGTAACTGTGGATTTACTGGATGTGAACGACAACCCACCCGTGTTCAGGGAGGTTCCGTACACAGCTGACCTCAGTGTTGCCACGCCCAGTGGTACACATGTTAAGAGTGTGCTTGCCTATGATGCTGACAGTGGCAACAATGGGCTGGTGGTGTATTCTTTATTAGAAAGGGATGGAATGGGAGCAACCTCTACTCAGGGCAGTCTTCAGGTAAAAATATTTTTTTAAGAAGGAGAGGAAAAGGAGGAAGAGAAGTAGAGAAAGGGAGAGAGATTGTGAGAGAGAGAGAGAAAGAGAGAGAGAGAAAGAGAGAGAGAGAAAGAGAGAGAGAGAGAGAGAGAGAGAGAGCGAGAGAGAGAGAGAGAGAATATAAACATATAAAAATTCAAACATTGAAAGAGCAGCATGAAAAAATAACATACGTATTCCAAACTTATAAATGGCAATCATCACTTATAGCTGTGTTGCTTGAGCAGAGCAGGAGTTGACCATGCACAATAGTACCTTGATCAACCAGAGGGTGTTTATGAAAGGGCTAGAGGCTTTTATGTTGCTGCACATTTATGATGGAATTATATCACCAACAACATGTGAAATGAAATCTTGCCATTTTACATTATAATCATACAGCCATTATTTTCCTTATGCCAGTATTTCCGCATTGATCCTGGGTCTGGTAAGGTGTACACCAAGTCTGTCTTGACTCCTGGTCAGTATAGAGTCCTGGTGAGAGCAACAGACTCAGCTCCAGATCAACAGGACAGACTCTCAACCACTGGTAATAAAACTCTGTTGTGTAAAGATCAAGTGTTGTGTATAGATGAAGTGGAATTGTTATTTATACAGACAATAACTGTTTTCTGTTAGTTTCAACTTATCTTTATTTTTCTTTCATTTTGTCTCATATACTGTGATTAGGTGAAACTCAGGCTTAAGAAAAGGATTTCTTAGATATACCCACCATTAAATTATTCACTTGTAATGGCTGGGGTTCAATATAACTTGACATGCATTTTGTGGATGAAATTTTTAATACAGCCTAATGGTTATTTAGATGCTTTTCTTCAAAATGTATTCATGCAAGAAAGCTATTCTAAACCTAGATTACACTAAATGTTATTGTATCTCTCATAGCCAAAATTTGATTTATATCTAGTTTTAGCACACAGGGGGAGAAAGTGTGTGGCAGTGAGGGAGTTAAATTTTATCAAACTTAAAATAAACACTTTCAAGATAGGTTGAACAGAAAGCTCTTTATGCCCAACAATAACATTCCAAATATTAGGATGTTAATTTAGGTAGTGTGACAAATTCAGCTCTCCCTCAATAAGCTTATAAATTAACAAACTGTGTCATATATTATTAAAGTTATTCTGAAATTATGTTTCTACACCAATCTAAAACCCATAAATATTCTTGTCTAATTTTTGCTTTTTCAACAAGGTGTCTTGGAGATACGTGTTGGTGACACTCCATCAGGAACCCCTCAGTTTTCCTTCACCAATGGTGGAGTCTACAGTGCAGAGATCTCCGAAGACGCACCCCAGGGGAAGACTGTGACATCTGTCCAGGCCAGGTTTAACTCGGGATCTAACCCATCCCAGGCCACTGTCTACAGTTTTGCAAGTGGTAATGAGAATGGGGCATTCAACATCAATGATCAAACAGGTACGCTACGGTTTAGTTACCAGTATTTGCTTCACCTAATCAGTAGTTCAGTTTATTATGGAATAGAAATTATTACGTGATGGTCAATTGATCATGTTAAAGGTACTTTCATTTTTGGCCTGTTTAGTCAAGTATGTAGAACACTTGTGTGAAGCTAGTATTGAACATGTTTATCTTGAGCATAGCACAAAAATGCAAACAAAGGTGTCAAAAGAACACAATTAAAGTCACATTAAACTGCAAAAAAATAAAAACAGCAAAAAACATTGAGCGAGAGAACCATCACTGTCTTATGTAACAACAAAATTGTCTTTTTGAATTAAAAAAAATGGCAACCACATATTAAAAGAAATATAAAAGAAAGGAAACAATATATTGTAATATATTTAGATAGTTTTTATTTCAAAATGGGAAGAAGTTCATGAAAGCAAACTTCTCTAAAATTCTGATTTTGCTTCACAGGTGTGATAACAGTGCGTGACCCTGACATGATAGATTATGAGACTGCAAGTCGCCTGCGTCTTATTCTAGCAGCCACCAATGGAAACTTTCATGCATATGCCCGCCTTTGGGTCAACCTGACGGATGTGAATGACAACATACCCAAGTTTTCTCAGGCCAAATATGTGTCAGCTATCTGGGAGAACAATGAGAGACACAGGGAGACTTATGTGACTCAGGTATTGATATGAGAAAGCTATGCCTTGGAATATCTAGCTCAAATAATTGTTCAGCATAGGAAAGGCATTCTTCAAGTTTCTTTTAAAATATTGAATAAGAAAATGTCTATCATCTTGATAATATTCGTGAGAATTATTAAGTTCATTTTTCATTAGTATACTACATTGGATGTAGTTGATCTTTTTTTCGTTTTGTGCTTCTCTCTGCATGATTTTGCCCATAAATGTCAGATTCTGAACATTTTCAAATCAGTTGTACCGCCAGAAATGATTTTTAGAAAGCTTTTCAATTATTAAAATGGATATGTTTTATCTGTGGCAGAGCATTGGAGTTAAAATAAAATGTAAAGAAAGAAGCAAATTAGGAAACAAACTTGCAATTCATTGTACTAAAGATTGTTGCATAGGGTATCCAACTTCTTAGAATTTGTTTTAAGACATATGCCTCTCTTTTCCTTTTAAGTAGTAAATCTTATTTACATGCATGGCATTTTTTGCTATTCTGCTTTGCAGGTGATTGCAAGAGATGCAGACAGTGGACGAAATGGGGAGATAACGTACACGATCAAAGATGGGAATGAAGACAATGTGTTTGAGATTAGCCCTCCCTACACAGGAATTGTGCACACTCGTCTGGATGCTGCACCTCTAGACTATGATTCCAGACCTCAAGGCTATAGGTTAGCTAGCTCAAATATTACCAGTGGTCAAGTAGAAGTTGATTTTGTGTTTAAATGGTGATGACAGACTAGATTCCTTTTCTCTATCTCTTTTAAATAAAGACAACTTTTTTTTTATACTCTATGCTAAAATTGTATTTATTTTTTAAACTTATTTTTAAAAACAGAAAAGATAAGAGATTGTATCTGAATTGCGTCTAAATTTCTGTAAAGGCAAATTTTATGTATTGCAGAATCGCTCCTATTTACCATTTCCCCTCCCCAACTAATCCTATCACTCACACCACTGTGGGGGCTCTGATATGTACAGGACTATCACAATATTCAGGCCTAATCTGTATTTCCTCTTTCTACTTTGTTACATCTACTCAGGTTGGTTATCCAGGCTACAGATAATGGTTACCCCATCATGCAGAGCAGCACATGCATCCTAGTGATCACGGTTGTTGATGAGAACGACAATGACCCGTACTTCCCTAATATTGGGCCCATACATGTCAGCGAAAGTATGTGTCTTTCTCTCGCTCTTTTTTAATATGAGGCCTGTTAATCATTTTCCTTAATCCTCATTCTATCTCTATCTCTTTCTCTCTTTCTCATCCTCACTCTCTCTGCCTTACTCTCTCTCTCTCTCTCTCTCACTTGATGTGAAGCTTGTAAGTTCTATCCCCTTATTCTCACTCTTTCTGCCTTACTTTCTCTCTCTCTTTCTCTCTCACCACCCATCTCTCTGTTTGTCTATCCCAATGTTATCTTTGTTGTAATGTCATTGATGTATAATACGATTTTCTGTAATTTTGTGAAGCTTTCACTTGTCTTTCATTGTAATAGATAATGCTAAAAAGAAAACACACACACACGCACAAAAAAGAGAGAGAGAGAGAGAAATATTTTAAGCAAAGCAATTCATACAAAGCATTTGACAGAAAGTTTGTATTTCGTGTAGTTCATAATGTAAGTGTAAAATCTATTCAAAATGTGTATCTTAAGCAGGTACACCTTTCTTTGTCTATGTAATGCCCTGTATATCTCAACTATCAACTAAAAAAAAAACCTCACACACACAAAACAAGAAAAAAGAAATGTTTTTCTATGTTCCTAGATCTTAATTATTGATACAAATATCAGAAGGAAAAGAAAAGAATATTTTTCTTGATCTTAATCATTGAAACAAATAATGAAGACAAACATTATTTTTCTGAAGGTTGTAATATCCATGTCTCATTTCCCAGTCATTTTCCAGTGACTATAGCTTTGTCTGTATAGCTTTAGAGTCCTATTAAGATTAAATAAGATGAAGTTCAAACTTTTGAGAAAAACAAATTTTAAATATTTTTCTTTTTTTTCCTTTAGATCGTGATGTAGGATACACTGTAGCGGTTGTAAAGGCAACGGATGTGGATCTGAATCCAATCCTAGAGTATGACTTCACCACAGATGGAAACCCTGGCGGAACATTTGCTCTGGACAGATCCACAGGGCGTCTTACTCTGGCACGATTGATCGACCATGAAGTCCAAAACAAGTACTCCGTTGGAATCACGGTATGGAAAAAGTTTTTAAAGTTGAAATAATAACAAAAAAACCCCCAAAAAGCAAGTAAAGCAAGGCCTGCCTGCCTTTGCATATTACAACTTTCTGTGTGCACCAAATGATCCGAATCTGAGAGACAGTTCTTCGGGGACAAGCAAGATTTGCCACCATGCAATGTTTTAACTAAACTTGAATATAAGGCTTATCTTAACTTTAATGTATATCAGCATCTGTGCTATATAACATTAAAAAAAACCCAAAAGTAAATGTTATGAATAAGATGCTTTCAACTGTAAAAAAAATTGTTAATTACTTTTACTGTGAGGATTTTTTATTTTTTTTTTATTTTTGAATTCAGATGTCTTTTTCTGTTGTAATGATAAAACGTTTTAGAAGCATTTTTTTTTGGTCAAAAGGTTGGAAAAGGAACAGTTGTCAGTTGAAAATGTTTGTCGTCATTCAAATCTAATTTGCTTATATTTTTTTCTACTAATTAAGGTGACTGATGGGGTTCCAAATCATGACCAAACCAAATGGCTGGACGTTTTTGTTGATGATGAGAATGATAATGCACCAGTGTTTTCCCAGCAAAGCTATGAGGTAGGTGCTGTTTTTTTTTTTCTTTGACTTGAAGAAACAGTTTTGATATTTTTTTGATTTGAACGAACCATAGTTTTTAAAAACAGTTTTTATAATTTTTTATTTGAAATAAAGATAGTTTTTAAAAATTAGTATTTTATATTAAATCATGCACATAATCAATTCTTAAGCCAGATTAAAAAAATGCAAAAAGTTTGATTCGTTATGATTTCAATTTTTTATAACAATATGATCATGAAACCTAAAAAACAAAAAACAAAAACAAACAAAAAAAAATTGATATTTCTCATCTTAACCCTAGGAAGGCTCGAAGACAGAGGGAAGGAATTAAATAAAAAAACCAAACAACAAAAATCATTTAATTTCTGTCTCTGAATAAAAACAAAAATGAGAAATAATGATGGTGCAAGTTATCATAGTACAAAAACAGTAGTATCAGATTTGATCTTATTGATATGGGACAAAAATCTAACGGACCATACTTTACTTTTCTCTAAATTCTGTAAGGATCTAATGTGGAGAAATTATCCCTTCCAAGCTAAAAAAATGTTTTCTTTTTGTCTCTTTGAATTAAACTTTTCTTTATCTAGAGAGACTTTTTTTCTTAGTATCTATTTGGAGAAACATTAAAAACAATAAAATAGAAGAAGCAAATAGGTATATCCAGTTGACATTTATATCATTTATATCACACTAGTTTTGTGTTAGAAAGCAAAGGTTTTCAACTTGAATTGTATTTATGTGATGGCAGGTAACTTTGCCAGAACAAACAGGACCATATCAGTCAGTGCTGACAGTGATGGCCACAGACGATGACTCAGGACGTAATGCTGAAATTTCCTACAGCATGGCACCAACACCGCTGAGCAGCTTTCATATCAACGCCCTCACAGGTGAGTCTTACAGCTGGTATTGAAATCAGCTAAGGCTGTTTATAAAATTTTGCTACCTCATATTAATCGCAAGGTATTATAGAATGATTATGCATGTTTCTTTTTTTTTTTTTTTTTACTTCATTCATGATTTAGAGACCAGTTTAAAAATAACATTTACTTTGATTGTGTGGGGAATTATATTGAAAAAATGAAAAAAAAAAGATACCGTTTTTTGTTTTTCTCCAAAAAATCAAATTTTTGTACAAGCTAGTTCATTCTTTAACTTTATTGAACCATAAAATTGCTACTATTACCATTTTAATCTGAATTTTTTGTTCTTTGTTATGAATCACACAACTTTATGACTTACTGTTTGATAACTCTCACTTAGTTTAAAATGAAATTACGCCAATGCTGTACTTACTTTTTAAATACTGCCAACTAGCTTACATAAAAAAATAAGGTCAATGCTAAACTTATTTTGTAAAAGATTTCATTCTTTTTTTTATTATCTAATTATCCACTTTTCAGGCACCATCTATACCAGCCGCGAGATTTCTTTCTCATCTACCGAATCAATTATTCAGCTGGTTGTGATTGCCAGAGATAACGGTACAACCCCCCAGTCTTCCATGGTGGCCGTACACGTGCAGATCACTGATGTTAACAAGTACACCCCCTCCTTCATTCCTGCCAATGGATATGAGTGAGTGTTTAAGATATTTATAACTGTGGTTTTTTTCAGATCTTGCTCTGCCACTCTTGTGTCATTTTTTGTGACTGTTCAAGAGGGCAAATTTAAGTTTGATCTGTGCAATTTTTTTTGTTAAATATGAAAAGCAACATTGAAGAACACTGGGTAAAGCCATTGCTTTCTTGTGTATGCCATGCTAACATCATATAGGTCAAAGAAGTACCTGTGTTTACTATAAGAAAAAGACTTGGACTCTCCTGCTTTCTAAGACAAGGCAGAGGAAATTGACAGGCTATTAGGTTAGGTAGATTTTTGTAAAATACAAAAGGATATGTCTGATTTTCCTTCAGGCTGTGTGTCTGCTTGTCTGTGTATCAAACTCTCGTCCATATCACCATTCTTTTCCTGAGAAAAAAAATGAAGAGTAATTTTGTATTTGCAAATTAGATGGATAATCTATTTCTTTATTTTTTTTCAATCGTAGTACCCTCTTGTCACACCCTTTTTCATTCCTCAATGCATCTGCCCCATTAGTTAGTACAAAATCCTACCTATCCATTTTGGCTAGAACTGTTTTGGTTTCTTACCCTTATGATTATTTGCTTATTTTTTACGAAAAATTTTATATCTTTTCCACTTAAACATTACTCTGTATGATTTCTACTTAGGGCACACCTGAGTGAACTAGCCCAGAAAGGAACTTCAGTGTTACAAGTGACAGCTGTGGATGATGATGTCAGTCAGCATGGTGACAATATTAACTATCGCCTCCAAGGCAAGGGTTCAGAGCTGTTCTACATTCATCAGCGCACAGGTCAGATCACCTACAGCGGAGGAGCTGATTATGATAAGAAGAGACGCTATGATCTGACAGTTGTGGCAACAGACAGAGGAGTGCCTCCCAAAAATGCGTCATCACGTGTCACCATCTTCCTAGACGATGAAAATGATAATCCCCCAAAGTTTGTTCAAGAGGCAGGCTACTCCATTGAGCTGGAGGAGAATTATCAGCCCGAGAAGGTGTTCCTGGTCGTCAATGCCACGGATGCGGACTCTGGAGCAAATGCTGACATCAGGTACTCCATCACCTCTGGAAACAGTGATGGAATTTTTCAGAATCACCACAGTAATGGAGGACTGATGATCATGAAGAATATGCAGCTAGATTATGAGACACACTCTTCACACAGGCTCATCATGAGAGCAACGGACTGTTCCTCTTGCCCACAGGGTGCTCCAAAGCTCTCAGCTTTTGTCACAGTAGATATTTATGTCAAAGATGTCAATGAGATTGAACCTAGCTTCCCAATCAAACATTATTTTGAAGAGGTACCTGAAGGAGCCCCAATTGATACTGTGGTATTTCGGGCTCATGCCAATGATGGAGATGGTGGAGAAATGGGTAGTCTCACCTACACCCTGATGTCAGAATTTGACTACAGGTTGTTCAGTCTGAACCCAGATACAGGAGAGGTTACTACAAAAGATGTCTTCGACTATGAAATGTTCAACACTCCTCAGTTCTTCAAACTGACCATCACAGCGAGAGATCGTGGTGACTGGATGGATTCTGCAGAAGTTACTATCAGGCTACTTGATGTGGATGAGTATGCTCCCATTCTCGCTTCTAAAGTATATAGTTTTGAGGTTCCAGGCTCTGCTAAGGCTGGGGATTTTGTGGGCCAAGTTAGAGCATCTGACAGGGATGGTGGTGAAGCAGGCAAACTGATGTTTCAGTTTGTCCATCCCAGTGAATATTTCTACATTCATCCTACTACTGGGAACATTACTGTTATTGTAACGCTACATGAAGATCCACCTAATCATGGCCAAGGCAGTGGTATTCACAGAGCTAAGCGAGCCCTCACATATGATAATGAAGACTTGGAAGTAAAGGTATCATCAGGACTTCCCAATTCCTTGAATGACACAGCACGGCTGAGCATCCGTGTGGACCGTTCCTGTGTTGGTTGCGCGGCCCCCATAAGAAGTATGAAAGCTAGTACTAGTATGGACAGTGGAGTTATCGTTGGTATCATCGTGGGCTGTATTTTGTTTCTTATTCTAGCTGTTGTGGCTATTCTATTCCTTGTGTACAGGCGGAGGAAGCCCGGCAAGTGTGTCCCTAACTACTCTAGTGATTCCACTCTTGATCTTGAGCCCCCACCCCATCTCCCCACGGACAGAGCATATGCTGATGTAATTCGTGCTGGCCACAGTCACATGAACAACAACAGCCTGAACCATCTGGATCCAGTTGTTGGGGGTGGTGGCAGTGCCCATCTTATTGGCTCTGATGTGTCTGATCAGTCCCACAATTCCGCTTCCAGTGGGAGAGGTTCTGCAGAGGCAGAAGAGGAAGAGGATGAAGATGAAGAGATCAGCCGCATTAACTCCAATAGCCATCTTCACTCATCACAAGCATTCAGGCAAAAGGCCATGCCTGATTCTGGTATACAGCATGATGATGACACCTTGTCTGAGCCCTCAGCCACAACCCACCAGGAGTATCTAGCCAACCTGGGGATTGATTCATCCAAAATAGGGCGTGCAAAGATGCCCCTTCCACATATCCAGACCAAGCCAGCATCTTCTCATGCAAAGCGCCTGGGTCGCTCAGCTGAGAGCATGAATCACTTTACCGACGAGGGTGGTGGTGAGGGAGGTGTAGATACAGACATGGACCGCATGATGACCGATTTGGAGACTGATGATGAAGTTGCTGCAGCAGAGGCAGCAACTCTAGAGGCCCGCACTGCGCATGGCATGAACTTTCATGAACCAGATACACACAATGTGGGCTCATTATCTAATGTAGTGAACAGTGAAGAGGTGAATGGTGGCTCATACAACTGGGACTACCTTATTGACTGGGGCCCTCAGTACCAGCCTCTGGCTCATGTCTTCTCTGAAATTGCCAAGCTCAAGGACGAGAGTGTCACACCCAAAAAGCAACCTATCAAAACTGTTCCCCAGCGCCAGTACAGTGCTTCCTTAAAACAACCTCAAGTGCGGACTGTGCCACCACCAATCATCACCAACGCCCCTCCAATGTCTGTGCCTCTTGCTCCAGCAGGGGAGGTTCTTCCACCCACCAACATAGGTGGTGCTGTGCATGCAGATGGCATCCACTTTGCCCCAGCTACTCATCACAGCCCACCTGTTGCTGTCCGAAGAGGCCTACAACAACACCAGTACAATCACAACCATGTTCCACACCAACACCATCCACACCATCACCAACTTCCACCTATGTACAATAACAGCATTAACTCCAACACAGGAATCATTGACAATTATCCCGATTCACGAGCACAACATGCCCATCATCTTCATCATCATCACCTTCACCACAACCACCACCATCACCACCATCATAGCCCAAGAATGGGTATTCATTCTCATCCCCATCCTCCAGCCCCACCCTCAAACCCTCCTCCACCCCTACCACATCATATCCAACAACAACAGCAACAGCTGCTCCAGCAAAAACAACAGCAGCAACAACAAGAACAGCAACAACAGCAGTCATCGTCTGGTGGCAGCCGCTCACAGCCAACCTCAGCACATGCGTCCACCATGAATGTCTCCCTGCCATCCCTTCCCCGCTCTCCCATCAGTTATGAGTCCAGTCTGAACTCTGCAGTCATGACCCCTTCTTTGACCCCGAGCCTTTCACCTCTGGCAACCCGGTCTCCATCCATATCACCTGTGGTCAGTAGTGGACACACAAGTGGACACACTAGTGGACATACGACTCCAGGCAAATCAGGTTCTCGCCAGAAACTTCAGTCAGGTAAAGTCAGAACAACTTCCAATTCGCACAGCCTTTCATCGAACTCCGACAAAGAGTTCACCATATGAAGCAAAATGCAGAACGCTCAGATCCAGAGAATGTTGTATCCTTTTTTTTTTAAATAATGGAACAATTTGTAAAAAAAAAAAAAATCCAATTCTTTCATAAACACGAAGACATTGGCTAATGTGTGCATTCCAGGTAGCATTTCAGTGTGACGTGTGAACAAAAACTTTGTTGCTGTTTGAAGCCAGTAAGACTAAAGACTCAATATTTCAAGTTAAACAAATGAGAGTGAAAGTTACTAACTGCAAGAGGAGGATTGTGATAACTAAAGATCTGAACATGCATCCATCGAATTCAAGTTAAAAAAAAAAAGTGTTTTTTATGATCTAATATATTTCTGAAAGGAAAGAAATCTGTTATTTTTTTTATGTTCTTCAGAGATACAAAACTACCTTTTTTATTGAAATATGTAGCTCTGTGTAGCATTATTACATAAGTGAGTGACTGGTAACTCTAAATATTGTTGATGCCACCTGAAAAAAAAATTTATCAATGTATGTTGTTGTTCTTGTAATCGCTAGATAAATAACAGTGCAGCGATCGCTGCTATTCTTAATTCCCTTTATCATCAGTCTTTCTAACACATTACCATTGTGGGCAAGAGACCTACATTATTATAATTATTTATCACGAGTCAGATACAGTCAGGCCAAAATGAGAAATACAGAATATAATGGAACCAATCAAATAGAATCTTCAAGGCCAATATTTGCCCTATTGTCTAACGAGCTCTCAAAAGATTTCAGAGAGTGTGATTTGTAATTATAATAATTCCAACTGTGCTCTAAACCGATACTGTAATCTCCACCGATTATTTTTTTAAAACTAACAGACAATGTTCTTTTACATCCAAGCATTATTAAAACAAGCTTACATTTCAATTTGTTGTATGTCTCTACTGAGGAACGCTCTGATTGCCATGTTGCAAAAACAACATAAATAAATGCGCTGTTAGAACGCTTTTGTGGAGTTTTTTTCATTTTGTTCTCTTAACTCATTGAACATCTGCGTTAGAGGTGCAGTTTGGTGATGCTGTGAAATTAGAAAGCTTGTATAATTTCACTAGTTTGATGAGAATGCTAAAACAGCTGAATGTGATTATCAATCCTGAGAGTAAGAAAATGACTGTAAGAAATTATGTACAAATGTATGTTAAAAAAATAACAGCAAAATTAGTAAGATAGACATCAGAGAAAGTAGATCAGAATGTCTGATATAGACATCAGAGAAAGTAGATCAGAATGTCTGATTTTTTTGTTGTTTCTGAATTGCACAGTTTACTAATATACAAATGAGAAATGTTTAAAGAAAAATTTGTTTACTGTTTTCACAAAACATGATAGATTTAAAGGAAAATTTCTTAAATGGAAACCAAATTTAAATCATTGATCAAAAGGAGAATGCAACTTTTAAAAAAAAATATGCTTTTTTGTTTGTCTTTTTGTTCAACACCACTCATGAGTAATTGACTAAATTGTTGTATCTGTCAACCTAAAAAAGTAAAATCAAGTGCACAGGTGTCCAAAATTTGCCCTGTTAAGCAAAATAAAGAACATTTAAGCTTTTTAAAAAATTTCTATACACTGATTATAGCGCAGAAACTGAAACATGATATAGCTATGGTCTCCTGCTATATTACAAAGTCATCAAATAGCAAGAGGAAAATGATCTAGGATTATATCTATTAAATCTGTTTCATTTTTTTGTCTTGATTATCAAATTATAGATTGTTTTTACACAACTAATATTAATACTTACATTTTACATCTTTTGCTCACATTCCACTTTTTTATAGTTCCAGCACAAACCTCATAACTTAAAAACATAGAAATGAGTTTTTTTTTTCTTTTTAAATCCTCAACAAAGTGTTAGAAAGTACCACCTATTTATCATAACACAGTTTGGAGACCTTAAGCAAATGATTGTAAAGAAAGCGTATTTGTTCCAGATTATTATTTTAGAAAAATAAATCAAACTCCTACTGTCTTTATCAATTCAATCAGAAAAAAAGAATGATTTGTGGAACTTTGGTTAAAGTGCGTTAGAATACTCCTCAGTGAGAGCAAACTGAAAAGTATATGAGTTTTAATTTCTGTACGTTCAGCATTGCCCAGAGTGTTAGAGAAGTTCTGCAGACATGAATGTTCATGAATAGATGGATCTTTGCCCTCGGTTTTTCAATTTTACAGCGGCACTACATATCACTCACTCTCTTTTAGGAAAGATCATGAACTTGCCTCTAAATGGTAAATGAATTGCTGTTGTTTGCAGGAGGAAAATGTGTTAAGTGAATGCATTGTGGATTGACTTTAAGATCGTAAGCGAGTTTTGCATTTGAATTTTTTCCATGAATAGTTTTATAGACACTATTTATTGCTTTTGAAATATGTTTGTACAGATATGCTGTTAAATATTATTCAATTGGTTGAGATGATTGGCTCGCATGTTATAGTAATTGCCTTTTTGCAGTAGATTGTTTTTAGTTTTTTTTTTTTTTCTGAACTTTAAAAGTGATGCTAGCCATTTCAAACTATTGCCCGGTCAAGCCTATTTAGGTGTTATTGTTTTGTTGGGTGTATACAAAAAATTCAGACCAGGAAGCAAATGAAAAGTTGATTACGTAGCTGATTCATTAATGCCAATTGCTTATTCATTCTTATGTATTTTCATAATGTACAAGCAGATTTCAAAATTTTTAGGCTAGATCTAGGGTTGCTCATTGGACTGCCTAGTTCTATTGCCTGGTGATGCCTTTGAAAAGCATCAAATAAATCAATAAGACAGATCCTTGCACTATACAACATTTTATTAAATCTAGCTTAGGGTATCTCGGGGTGAATCACAATAGGCTCCGGGTTTTTTTTTTTTGGACAAAACTTTTGAAAGAACTTAATCGCAGTCTTACTGAGCTAGTATTTAGGCAAAGAAATGCTCTAATACCTTTGTTTCTCAATACCAATGGGTGGCAACAAGGCAATTTTACATTGGGTGGTGTTAGGTTGTTATCAGAAACAAAGAAAATGGTACTTGTCCTCGGTAGCGCTAACCCATGATGCACTAAGTAAGTCTGAAAGAGCTTAATGGCAGACATGCTGAGCTAGTGTTTGGGCAAAGAAATTTACTAACATCTTCGTGGCTTAAATCCTAAAATATGGATGATGACCAGTGTGTGGCAACAAGGCAATTTTATAATGGGTAGTGTTAGGTTGATGGAAAACAATTTTTTTTTTTTTTTTTTATGTGTGTTCATAAAAATGCGCATTTGTATGTAAGTGTTTTAAGGCACTTTGAAATGTTAACACTTTCAAGAAGTAAAGGTTTTTTTTTTGGTGATTCGATTTTGCCTTTATTTTCTCAAAGATTCTAAGAACTGGCTGAAGAAATTTAAGCCGAAATGACTATTTGAACATTATAATCTAAAAAAAAAATTTGTCCATCTGATGAAAGGTTGTCCATCACATTAACAAAAAATTATAGAATTGTGTCGTGCCATTTTTGGGGGCTAAACTCCTGCTGTTATGAGAAACAAAAAAAATGGTACTTGTCCTCGGTAGCGCTAACCCATGATGCACTTAGTATGTGAAGTCGGAAGCTTGAATTTTTTTCAAAGAGGAAAAAAATCATAAAGGGGTTATGAGATGGTATACGTTATCCAAAAATTGGAATGATTGGCCCTTTTTTTGCATCTTCTTCTCTGTAAGTATGTTTGTATGTAAATATGTAGGAATGTGTGTATTTGTGTTACAAGACGTGTGTAATCTGTAATGTATGGATTTTCTACGCAATACCATCCAGACATTGTTTATGTGTAATTAAAATTTGTCGTGTGCTTGTCGTTTTATTCAAACATTTGCTTGTTGGTCATAACAATCTTTCTCTATAAACAATCTGGACTTCCATCGTACTTACCTCCATAGCCAACACATATAACTCAAGATTCACCTTCCTTTTTTATCTCATTGGTTTCTATTCTATAGGAGACACTGTGGATAAAAGTTCTTTATTGTGGGCCTGAATTTATTTTAAAAATTAAACCTGAAACACAGCAATAGTAGCTTCTGATATTCATATATGGAATTTTAATTCTGAAAGTCAAAGTTAAGATCCCAAAATTGTTAGTTTTTATAAACTGTTGCCGTAGCAAGCAGGAGGCAATCTATTAATTTTTTTCAAAAACTCCTTAATATCACTAGGCCCCTACATGTAGTGGTTAATAATCTTAATCCACTGCCAAGCAAGGAAAGATGTTTTGAATACAGATAAGTAGGTTTTTAAAACATTACTTTAACGATATATATATTTTTTTACAATATTAAGACCGCAGGTCATTTTTTTTTAAGCAAGCAAATCAAAATATTTCATTGCATGATATTAATTGTCATTTTAATAAATAATTTCAAAAAGAAAAAAAAATGCTATAATTTTTTTATGTTTGCTTCGAATGAAAAAGTAAATCCATCAGTAAGAGAAATTTACAAGAAAAATATGTCACTTTCAAGCCTTTCTGTGTCTTGCTTTTATTTTGAAGTAGAAAAGTTACTGACCTTGTCAATGTCATAAAAATATATATCCTTTTTTTCATTACCAGTGCAGTGTTTCCTAGAGTTTTTCTATGATTGTAAAGAAGTGTTGGGTGTTTGCATTTATTTTAAATCTCACACATATCAACTGCAGGCCACCTGAACAAGTCTTTATTCTAAGTATCTGACATCTTCATCTACTAGATTTCATTTTTTACTGGCCTTGACATTATTTTAATCGTTAGTACCTTGTTACGTTTTTTTTTATTTCTTTTTTTAGAACCTATGCCACCAAGCTTACGTGACAAGTATAGTTTTTAAATGCAATATTAATTATAATGATTGTAAATGCATAAGAATCAATGAAAATCGTGACAGTCTGTTGGCATTTTTACTACCTCTGTTTTTTATACACAAAAGGCTTTTTTATGTACGGTATTACACATTTTTTTATAATAATTTTGTTATCAAATGCTGAAGTTATTGTTTTTTTTTTAATACTCCTGCTAGTAGAAAAAAAGTAAATTGTCACTGTGTGGTTTGAGTTATCGCATCTGGGTAATTGTGAAATCTGATGATATTATTATTATTATTATTATTATTATTATTATTATTATTATTATTATTAT
>BLXT01000540.1:46284-57042 GCA_019648995.1 Plakobranchus ocellatus | reverse complement strand
TATAGGCTAGAGGAGTTTCTCATGATTTGCGGCTGGGACCGTTCCATCCGTAACTGTTCAGAGATTTTCAAACCAATCATCACGGTTTACGGGACGTGTTTTATGTTCAACGGACCAGACACGAAGCCCGAGGACATAGCTAAAACCACGGAAGAACGGTCATCGTTGGTGGTTGTTGCTAACATCCAAAGCAAAAACAACTATGTCTCCAGGGATTTTCACGAAGGTGTAAAGGTAAGTTACAGAAAAGTCAACGTCAACAGTGTAAAGATCACTACAGGAAATTCGAAAAATGATATCAACCTCCATAGTCAACAAAGAAATAAGAGTTTAAAAATCTATAAAATTTAACTTCTAGCGATTATGAGAAAAAAGGCGCCACTTTCTCAATGGTCAGCCTGAAACCCACTACCCACAAAGTGTGAAAAATATTTGATATAATTCGCAACAGTACATAAAATTTAGCAATGGTATTTGTGAGAAACTCGACTTCATGTTGATTATCTTTTAGTGACGAATTTTCCACCTCAATTTCTTGTAAACAGCTAGAGGAATTGAAATTATATTGAAGTGATTTAGAACAGAGAGAAAAATGGAAGCAGTAGAGATGTGATTTGTCTGAGGAATGATGAGGATATCGTAGATGGAAAACAGTCCATTGATTTGGCACTGAAAGAAGCTAATCTTGAGCGATCATTAATTAAAGCCATAAGACGAAGGCAACTACATTTTCCAGGACACATTTAACCAACACAAGAATTTAGAACATTTATAAACGACTGGAAGGATTGAAGCAAAATGCAATATTCGCAGACAGAGAATAACTTTCATTGAAAGTCTAAACCCATGGGCAATAGGGAATAGTAGCAACAATAGCCTTATGAGGTTATGAGCGGACGAACATTATCACGAATGTCTGTACCAGATATGGCACCTAAAGAAGAACTGAAGGAAATATCAATAGAATGAATGCTTAAATCTGGTCCAACCCACATTCCTCATTTCCTTATCCTCCCTCCTAACTCATATTCCTCTGTTCAGTCTTTTCAGATGTACATTTAAAGCACCATGTGCATTTTATTGAACAAACTAGCCCATGCATCCTTCATATTCTATCTATAAAACATTATCATAACCCCCAAAGTCATTTTAAGTATAGGTTGGATTTGATTTGGTAGCTGCTGAGTACTGTAACGCAAATGCCCAGATTGGTCGATTCCTATATGGACGAGGATGAGGGATAATATGCTTTCTTGAAGGTTCTGTTTTCCGAAGCAAGAAGCAAATATCGAAACCTTGCAGTGCTACTTAGCTTATACCACAGAAGTTTATTCTTTTCAGAAGGTACTGCTCACTAACTAAACTAACAACACGGCCAAAGAAGAAGAGACAAGTGACTTTTTAAAATCTTTTTCTTAATCGATTAAATTTAGCGTAGCAATTGTCATAAACGTTAGCATTATAACATTTCAAGCATTTTCAGCGTNNNNCCCCCCCCCCCCCCCTAGCTCAGTCATAATGACCCTGATGATAAAGAACATCATCATCATCATCATCATCATCATCATCATCATCAACATCATCATCGGCAGCAGCAGCAGCAGCAAATCAAATCACCAACCTATTAACCATATTTATTTTATGTAACCACGACCATGTCTCTATACTCCTATAGATCTAAAAACTTGAAACTATCTGTGATATTATCTTCAAGGCACAAAACCCACTGCATAGAATAGTATAAGTTTATTTGAACTAATTTAAGCTGAATCCGTCCGAAAAAATTAGCACGGGTCCATCTATCGCGGGTTCGATTCGAACCGACCTCCGATGCACTGGTCCCATGAGGGCCTGAAAGCCTGAGATCACCTTGTTATGGACGGAAATTTGTAGAGAAGCCAAAACAAAATTTTGATTTTAGAAAACCCATAATGTCAACAGGTGTTTGTGCATGAACGAGACGAAGTTCCATTCGTGGATTACAATAGTTGGATGCTGCGCCCTGGTGCCTATGCTGCTATGAACATCGTGAAGGCCGAAGTAAGTTAATGTTTAAAATATTGATAGTAAGATATGTCGTGTCACTGTTTTTATGTTATCCGCAAAATGTTCAGGATTATTTTTAATTTTAATCATTATTAGTTCAATTCTAGATCCACAGTGGCTTGAGCATCTTTCCATAGCACTTCATTTCAATGGACTTGCCAATCCAAATTGATCTTATTCAGGGTTTTTTGCATCCATACATAGTTATAGAAGTACTGTTGCTAACCTTGTAGTAGTATGAAGTTTTTGTCTTTGTTGTTAATAATTATCAATTCGAAGTTGAAACTTTACATAAGGTTTATTCATAACGAGAGCCGGACGAAAGAATAAATCATTGTCGACATTGTCTTCTTTGCTGATTATGTTGTTGAACGATTGATTAATGATTATGGCACGCCAATTGTTATTTTAACAGGCCTTTTTAAGCCTATCCTTTTCTTTTTTAATGATAAATATACAAAGCGCAACATTCCACTTCACTAGGAAGTCAATCCAACCAGTAAATATATGTTATATTTTATGCACTCTGGATGCTACGTGCTTGAGTCGGGCAATGTGATTCTCGGATAAAGTATTGCAAATTAATGAAATTTGATTTTATTGAAAAAAAGCGAATAAACCACCTAAATTAAACATAGAAAACGTGACCGCCACCGACGAAATAGCCTGACGGAAGCTTGAAAACCTGAGATCAACTTGTTGTAAACGGTTATATGTCCATTCACCAAGCTATTCATGACACGTAGAGTCAAAGTGACCTATCGTGAAGCAATTAATAGGTTTGGACTAAGCAGTTATTACGGCGGTCAGCTCGTTAGTCTACCGTACCCAACAGAAAATCCCAGATTTCGAATCCTAGCTCTTGTGTAAGGCGAAGCTCCGCATTGTATTTCTTAAACGACCCTTATAGTCAAAGAAGTAGCCTAATGGAACTTGAAAAACAGTGCTTTACAAAATTTAATGCAATACTTCCGAGACATCAATGTTTAAGTAATTTGACATCACATCTCTGAAATTTCATTGTTTGTGGGCTCTGTACGATTTGAGAAAAAGCCAGTGTCAAAAGCCTTTGAGCCTGTTCGTATGGGGTTTTAATCTATCTTAAAGCTTGCATCGATTTTACCCTAACCAGAGCAAATTCCTACCCAAACCGTATAAAGCCTACAGGAATGCCTACTGTGAAGATACTAAGACGGATGGGTATGTGAACAGACTACAGGGCTTTTCCAAGTACACAATGGAACACTGTTTTATGGAATGCCAGTCACTGGTGGCTCGAAAACGATGTGGTTGTCAGCACCATTTAAGTTTTGGTAAGATGGAAAATACAACGGAGGTCCCCTCTCCCGTTGCCGTGTTCCTAGAGATATTAAATAAAAAACACACTCTTAGCGTTGCACCTCGTAGCCTTTTTCGGGTGAGAAAGAGAGATGAGAAAAAGGTAAAGCAGCGATAAAAAAAAAATGCGGGTCTTCTTTTACTCTTATTATTGTTATTATTATCTTTATTTTTCTATTCTTCTTCTTCTTCTTCTTCTTCTTCTTCTTCTTCTTCTTCTTCTTCTTCTTCTTCTTCTTCTTCTTCTTCTTCTTACTTTTAACGTCATCATCATCAAAAATATGATCAATTTAATTTAATTTTTCAAAAGAGACTGAGTTTTAAACGAAAAAAACATTTGATAAGGCGTTTAAATTTTTGAAAGACATTAATAGGTATATTTTGCAGTTTTTGCTTTGTTCTTTTTTTCATCCATATGAACACGATATAAATATAGGTTAAGCTATTTGATGGGTTATTTATCGTCCTTTATATTTGATATAGAAGAAAAATATTCATTTATTTCACAACTGCAAACTTCTATTCAGGCATCCCTTTAATATGAAAATGTTATCTCTACATTTGATCTAGCAGTTATTTTCCTCCCAAAGCAATTCTGTGAAGATATTTATTGTTATAGGGCCTAAATCTATTGAAGTTTAACGAAGCACTACGACTTTCGTTGGTTGTTTCTACCAAATACTTTATAGGTTACTGTAAATTTTCGTACCTTAGTTTGAGAAGTTGTCCAGATGCTTGCACGATAGATCACTGAGGTAAACTAACTGATCCCTTCAGCAGGTCCTGATTTCTTTGATACAAATTTTAAGTTTTTGTGAATAAGGTCGATAACATTGATTTAATGAAAGCAACTGGAAATCTTCCAGCGTCAACCGCATATTTATTGTCAGATTTCTTAAGAAATTGAATTGCAGCAGAAACCATCACGGGCAAGTTAGACAGCCCCTTTTGGACATATTAAAGGAATGATCAATGAACTAAATATTTGTAATCGTATTGTGAAAATAAAATAAAAAAAGAAACAGATAAAAGAAAACTTGCACTTCTTCTCCAATTCTCAAAGATATTTATACAAGTTTAAAGATAGTACTTGAACTAATTTTACTTTTTGTTCAGAAGTCAATATTAAAAACAATGGCTCAAGAATCCAAGGCGACAACTGTGCTTGAGTTACATTGATTTCTTCCCTGTTGTTCAATTTAATCTAAAACAACTATTGCTCTTCATTCTAAGATGTTATGAAAACTTATTGTATTTTGTGCTATTATTTCTCATTTTCTACACAAGGAAATACTTCAATCTGTTCGGCTAAACAAACCTTGCGATGCTTGATGCCTTTGGCAAGTAAGTACCTAGTCTGTTTTCCAATTTAATACCGAGATTAGTTTTCAAATTGATGTTTTCTCTGCAGTTTTTTTTTTTTTATGTGTTTTGAGTTTTTAAGTATTTTTTTGTTGTTGTGGCAAACAAATAATAACTGTAATGAAATGTGTTTAATTTAGTGATATTATTTATATTATTCTGGTCCGCTATCTTTTCCTTGTGGCAGCAGTAGCTAAGAGGAGACCGAAGTGGTAGTTAAAAAGAAAAAGTAAGAACAAATTTAGTTTTTTGGTCTAATTAGTGAAGGCAGATATGGCACTGAAGATGTTATGACAAGCTTTGTGTTTTAAATGATCAATTTTTTTTGCGAAGCAGTATTTAGACGAAACAAAAACAAAAACAAAAACAAAAAAAATCAAATACTTTTGAGAAATAAAAGATTTAAGATCATTTTTATGTCTTAGAATATTGAAAAAAATGAACACACGTACATGTCATTATTAAATAAGCACATATAGTTTTCACAAGGGCCGAGTGACTGGCAAAGCCACTTAATTTTTGCTGGGACAGATCTATCAAGATTTCGAGTTTGAATCCACCACCAAAGCCTTGGTCTGAAAGCCTGAGGTAAACCTTGTTGCGGACGGATAAAAATATACAAAATCAAGCCGACTTACAGGTTACAAAACTCAGTGAATGAAGATTTATATTTCACAATGTTTAAAATATAATTTCTGATACATTCTGCTTGATGTAAAGCCACGCATATATTAGTTGCATTGTTTCTCTCTGGCCTTACTGCACAACCAATCTTTAAATAGGTTGATACATTGAAAAACGTTTTTTTTTAAAACAAAGAGCTGCCATTCCTGCTTTAAGTAGACATTTTGGACCTACAAAATTGTCTCAATAGCGATTCGTTCTATGAAATGTGGCACCAAAATTTAGTCCTATGATTTTAATGTTGGACAACAACAATCCGTTTATGTCACCAATGTTTTTCATTAAAGAAAATGTCCGTGCTTGGCATCAGTGAATAGCTCTATGATATCAATATTCCACAGCAGCTGTAACTAGTGCCATGAAAGTCGTGTTTAACACTAGTGATAACATCTATGACCCCAATGGTTCACTACCAGTGATCAGCTTATGATGTCAATGTTTGACACCAGTGTTAAATTCCATGATATCAGTGTTCAAAATCGGCAGTAATTAATACTATAAAATTAATGTCTGACATCAGTGATAAGTTCTATGACATCAATGCATCTATCTCTCTCTGTCTTTCTTTCTCTCTTTCTCTCTCTTTCTTTTTTTTTTCTCACAGGGGTGTTCGTGGTGTCATGGCTAGCGAAGCCACCCTGATAACTTCAGAAACTTTTCTGTCACGAGTACGTTTGCCACCAACGCCCCGGCATGCGCTGGCCTAAAAACCTGAGATCAACCTAAGGCTGTCTCGGCTTCTGTCCCTCTTTGCCCCACCCCTCTCACACTCTCATCTCTCTCTCTTTTTCTCCCTCCCTCCTTTTTTAACAATCTTTTTCATCTGTATCCATAAGCGAGAATCTCAAGCACCTTTTGAAAGGGTATTTATGGATTTTTTTCCAAACTATGCTTGCCTATACGAATAAACCACGTAGAGAGGATATACTTGCGGCCATATTCTAACTAAAAAAAAAGTGTAGCGTGGAAGTTCAATGTTTCTCGTCTGTTACTTGCAATCAATTTTACTTTATCTTTTGACACGCAAGCTCAAAAGGCCGAAAGGGCTACCAGATATTGTCAATGCCCCAGAGAATGCGAGAAAGTCTCATATGCTGCCAGTATCAGCTATGCAGATTTTTCGTCCAGATTCGTTGATGGACCACTGGGAGATTTCGCTTCATGGCAAGGGACATTGAGGTAATTGCTAAACTGCTATAGCGATGTCGTCTCATAATCTTTTAAAAGGAATCATAGACTGAGAATGGCAAGCTGTTATGGTCAAATAATTGAGGATAGACATACGATAGAGTACATAATTAGATTCTAAGTGAGCACTCCGACAAGAAGCGTAATATATAATTATATAGGCCTTGGAAAAAATCTAAGATCTAAGAATGGGTCTTGAAGGACATGAAGTCGACCTAAAAGCTACAACAATAACAACAACAATAGCAACAACAACAACAACAACAACAGTAATAATAATAATAATAATAATAATAATGATAATAATAATAATAATAATAATAATAATAATAATAATAATAATAATAATAATAATAATAATAATGTAATAACAGTAATAAAAAGATTACCAATAAAACGATAACAGTAAAAAATAAAAGAGAACAAAAAAAAAATTTGAATTCTAAAATAATATAGACAATGATGCAATGTATCATAAGAACAATAATAGCAATTACACTAAATTGCTTGTGTTCGCCCATCTTGTGTCAATATGTCGATATGTTTTTTTTTTTCATAAAGTCTAGCGATAGGAGAGTGAACAAAACATATATTTTTAATTTTGCAGGGATGACATCGTTTCTGTAAAGATTTCCTTTAAATCGTTGGAAGTTTCTCAATTGATCCAAGAGCCAGAAATGACACAGGAGACTGTTTTTGGTGAGTCTAATCATCAGTTTAAGTGAAAAAAAAATCATAGACATATATGTTTCTTCTCTTTTTTCCCCTTTGTGTGTGTGTGTGTGTGTGTGGGGGGGGGGGGGGGGGNGATTTTAGATTAATAAATTGAAGAGAGTTTTCGTCATTAAAAAAAAAAAGTATTAGGTATAGCCATGTCGATCTGAAATTTGACTAAATCATGTTTCCAGGAAATAACAGGATGTTGAAAATATACTTTGTGTTCCTATTAAAAAGAATTCGCTTGGTCTTTTCTACATCTATGGTTTTGTCATATAAAGTCTATTGTGGAAAATGTTTATAACAGTGTTGTTATACGTTTAATACTGTTGTTAATTATGCGCATGCTTATCTTTTATATATTTTTCAGATGATAATATTCGTTTTCTCTAAAAATTCATAATTTTGATATGTGACACTTTTGAAAGTTTTTATGAAAAATCATTAAAGATGTAACCTTCACTATAAAACATGCCTTGAACAAAAACATTTGTATTTCTTTCTTTCTCTCTTTCTGTCATTTTTTCCTTTTAATTTTTTTTTAATCGGTTGTTATTGGAAGGGGAAGATAACTCTTAAAAGTACCGTTATCAATTCTTGAGAAGCTGGACATTCAAAGAGACGGCCAGTACCACAGTAACCGCAGTTTTTTCAAAACATTAATATTTATCCAAATTTCCCTCGGGCGCATTGTATAGCAGCGTCGATCACCATCTATCAATGTAATTAAAAAAAAAAAAATCCCCAGAACCGCTTCAACTTTCTTGTGTAATCAAATTATTCATGCCTTTATGGAAAACCACGCCCCCACACACATGCGTGTGTACGTTGTATTTCGTTTCAACAAAATACCATCGATATCACTTTTGCAACATTGACCAGTAGATGCTCTTTTGTCTATACAGGTACAGTGGGCGGACAGATGGGGCTGTTTCTGGGCGCCAGCATATTGTCTATCACAGAACTGATTGAGGTCGTCCTGCTGTTGATGCTGAGGGCAATGAAAAGATGCGTCACTTGGGTAACATGTCGATGTTTCACGAATTCCTAGAGCAGCAGATACAAGTAAAGATAGATTTCGGACTAGGTCAAAGCACAGGAAAACTTCACCCTTTTTGGTAAACATCAAGGTTTCGTTTAAGGAAATGAATAAATCTTAGAGCCTGGGCTGGCAATTTGCTTGTACAAAATTAACGGTAAAACTCCACTGCATTGAGAGAAATTGAAATATCAAAGACGAGTATAAGAGGACAAGTAATATCGTATTTTTTTTTAATGCTGTAAGCGAATATCTTTTCATACAACTAACTTTAACTAACCGTGAAAAGCAAGGAAATCTGTATTTTCGATGTAAATGCATATGTTCTGGAAAAATGCTTAATTAATAGTATGCCTCTTATTAAATTTGTCAACCTTAAAAGTATAGTGTGCCCTTACTTTCTCAATAAATGCTTCTCCTCTATGATGTAATGCTTTTCCATGATGATGCTATAATAATAAATTGTTGCTTCAAATACACTTAAACATAACATTTTCAGAAATGCTTCAGAGAGAAGAAAAACAAAAAATTCAAAAAAATGTTAAGGCAAATTACTGAATAGTTGAAGCGCTTCTTTTTAAGTTACTCTTTTTAAGCATTATCTTCTGAGGTTACGTTGTCGCACAAAATACTTTTTATCTAAAATGTCCTGGAAAAAAAAAGGTTTTCCCTATTATCACTATAATTATTGGTGTATCATAATGTTATGATTATACATTCGAACTTTGCATTCCACATTTTTTTGCCATTGTTTGCCTTTATTTCGAAACAGTTATTGCGCTTCTCTTTACTAACAGAAAGCTAATATGACATATTAAGGGAATATTTGAATGAACATTGTGTTTTGTTTAAAGCTATTTCATTTTAATGAGTCTTTAGTGTCTGGTAAAAATGCTTGAATGATTACTTTGCTCTTAGTGTATTTGTTTACTTGTGTGCGTCTGTCCAATTAGTTTGAATAATATATATGTAATAGCACTTTTAAACTATGGCCAATATAAAACAATGTTGGTAGACAGACAATATAAAAAATATAAGAATGATAAAGCATTAATGATGCCAAAGTACAACTAAATCAAGCAAAGCCAAGCTCTTACAAATATTAACTTGTCGAGCTGAAAAAGTCACAAAACCACTCTTAACCATTCTTATATTTAAATTACATTACCAGTTGAGTCCCTGTAGGAAATTGCATTTTTTAACTTATCAGCATCAGAAATAAGCGCAGAATATTATTCGTAATCATGTAAAAGATGTCTCAGTATATGTTTAAAGAACAGAAAGTTTGAAGGGGAGATTTATCATTTTGCAGAAAGCAAGAGACTCTGAAAATGTTTCTGGTATTTCCCATAATGAGCCTTTCTGAAGTGCTTGCTAATGGGCCTCGCATTTTTGTTAAGGAAAACCAAACTTAATTTCTAATTTATTCTAATTTATGATAAACAGAAGATATGATTTGATCTCTGAATGGTCAAAACAGACCTTAAACCCGAAGTCATATAAGTTGTGAATATGGTTCATCCTACAAGTTGTGGAAGCAAAATGAATGCATTTTAAATTGCTTACTTTCTTTCTTCAAACAAGCGAGGTTTAAAATAAGTGCAGCCTTACTTTAGTTGAATCCCGAGCTGAGTGCATTCACTGTGTATCTTTTATTGCACCACTTAAAAGACAGCTATCGGGTAACCAAATTGCAGTCCTAAACTCACAAAATCATTGTGATATATTTCGAATCGCCACACCAACAACTATGTAATTCGTCACCGACATATTTCTTTATTCTTTTTACTTTCAAATATAAATTTGTAGTTTTAATAATTTATGAAATCGTTGCTTTAGGAAATATCAATATTATTTAACATATACTGAATCTTTTCTTACATTATACTCAGCCCTTAAAATTTCTCAAATCGTGTTCAGTCTTTCAACAATTTAGCTTTTTAGTTCACCTATTTATCTACAAAGTAATAGTTATGAGACTGTTGACGCTTCAGATGCTTTGATATTCTTGGTCTAGTCTGGTTTTGTTTATAGCCAGTCTACAACAAGATGATCTCAATCTTTTCGGTTCTCCGCTAGACAGGCCAGGGTGTCGACAAAAAGGATGACGAGCCTTGGTGTTATGACAGAGACTGTGCGGGTCCCTTGATGCCCAAGTTACCTGGTTTATCAAGGACCTCGTAACTTCCTTTTTAACATCCTGCAAACATTGATTACTTTCTTCAGCAACAAACGAAAAAATGAGGAGTATTGGCAGTTATAAATAGTAATAGGAAAGACAAAACAACAACAACAATAACGACAACAATTCAAATTATAATAATAATAACAATAATAATAATAATAATAATAATAATAATAATAATAATAATAATAATAATAAT
>BLXT01000527.1:0-12019 GCA_019648995.1 Plakobranchus ocellatus | reverse complement strand
ATACGTCTAATACAGGTTACGTATTTCTCGTTGTAAAGTTTGGAATAGAAATATTTCCTTGAACTTTCTTAAACAGATAATTTTAAATACTGGAGAACGAAGTTACAAAAGTCAACGTAGTATATATTTTTTCTTTTTTATAACTGTTTTAATACAAATTTCATTTTACAAATGAAAAAGTGTGCTTGTTTCCTCTCAATGAAAATTAAAACAAATTATTCTCTTCTTCCCGTTACATTAGCATCACGTTTCCGATAGAACCGAGTCCCTCTTTTGGGAAGCCGATTCAAGGGAGTTAATAGGGCCGCACGAATACCTATTCCGTTAAAGATTTCTTGGCGTAAACTGAGTATTCTATGCGCTTCAATTAAAAAAAATCAATTGCTCATAAGTATTATCAGTCCCTCTTTTCCCAGGATATTTCCATTCCCTTTACGTTCTCGCACCGTTTAAAATGTCTATATCGGTGCTTGTTACGACAAATTCGCAATGGTCGAACCACCTTGTTTTCAGTAGCAATTTTTATTTTTGCCTTTACTTTACGCTTGCCAATAAATATATTTTATGGATTCTTGCGGAAAGGGGGGGGGGGGGTGTCTTGAAATTTGTTTGTTGTTTCATTCAACTCTTGTAACTACCGCACAATGTAACAGACTAAAAAACTGTATCATGACTATTATAATGTATGCCTGAAACGGCAAAAATGCAAACGTTCGCAAAAATAATTGTCTACAAACTTATAAAAATTCTAGCTAAATCAAATTTGGTCTTTGCTTCGTGTCGTAACGTTTCCCCAGTGCCTTCTCTTGACAAATCCTTAGTGACTTCAATGTTCAATATGCTTCCGAATTCTCATGCCAGCAACTGACCTGCCGGCTTTTCGACTAGTTACACACTGCCCACTAATAGAGCACAATCTCTTCAGTCACTTCCTGTATTGTGTTTACCATCGAAAGTCATAGTCGAGACCTAAATTTAGATCTAAAAAGTTTAGATTCCTCTGTTGTTGTTTTTTTTTAAAGTAAAAATGTCGAGCTCAGATACATACGATAATGGACTCAATGGACAAAACAACCGTGTTTCTGAAGACCCGAGAAACCGGTCTAGAACAGCAACAGATCAAAGGACACAAACACCTACTTATCAAAATGCAAGAGAATATGCCCAGGCATTGAGACCTTGGCTGTGGCAATACCACAGTTCTTATGCGATGCATTCTTTCGCTATGAACTGCGCAATGCAAATGCAAGCTATGAGCCACTTTGCTTATACGAACAGTCTAAACAACAATTATTGCTCAGCAGTACCCAGCACATACCTTAGATCTAGAAATGATCCTTATGCCAATAGGCGACCTCATAATCAACCCAATGGGCAAGTGCAGAATGAAAATGCCCAGCAAGCTAGACAGGGAGCAGGAGATCAGCCAGCAGATGGACAAGGTATTTTTATCAGATATCTAGATCTATAGGCTAAATAATCAATCATAATCGCCATTTATAGTTAAATGTCAGTCGTTAGCAATGACAAAATATTTTTTTAAAGGATTTTCGTATTGGAGAAATTCCTCCAGAACTGAATTGTATCCTCTTTATCATGTGACTATTTGACAAGACCAAGACCAATGTTAAAATGATATGCCAAAGATTTATTTTAAGTTGGGTGAAGATGGAAAACGTTTTTGTATTCTTCTAATATTAATATTGGTTCTCTGGTATGGAAATCCTTTCCCCCTATTCATTTAGACTGGTTTTTTAGCCAAGTAATACTAATAGGGCCTAGGTCTTGGGCAACTCCTTTTTTTCACAGCTGCCCTCCATATACAGTACATTTATTTATACGGTAGTAGGTAAACTTAGTAAAACATTAAAAGAGGATAAGAATTATTGTCAGTAAGCTTGCTTTAACAATGACTTTTGAAATATATATAAGACAAGCGATGCAAGAAAATTGTCCCTTTTCACAAGATTTGATAGTTCAATGTTAATGAATCACAACTTGGAGAGAAGTCTAGTATCCATAAAGATATATATATATATTTCTTTTCCTGTTGCATATTCTGATGTCTTGCCCTTTACTTGTTTGAATAATTAGTATTTCTTTTACTTTAAAACCAGTCTTGTATTTTTTTTTTATATAGTTCTAGGCCTATCAGTTTTTTTTGTTTTTGTTTAAATCTGAAAAGTTTTTTTTTTTCAATCAAAATCTTAGTATGTTTTTGTGGAAATTATTCTAAAAGTGTATTTTTTACATAAATATCCAGATTGCATGTTAATTAACCATTCAACCAGAAGCCATGACTTTGACCATTAAAACCTTTCATAGTCAGGAATAATGTATTGCTTATTGATTTTTCTCTATTTTCTCTTAGGGGCAGGCTGACACCCTTAATGGTCAGTTATAGATGTACGGCATGTGAATTTTTTTTTTCTTTCTGTTAAAATCAAATGTATTTAAAAATGCTCAATTGAAATAACAAGATACATTTGTCCTTCATCTTTGATTAAAAAATGGATTTCTTGTCTCAACCTTTTGTTTTACAGCAGGTGTTGTGTTGAAAATTCCCACTTTCTGGAAGAGAGTAGCAGCTGAACTTATAGATTTCACCTTCCTGTTTTATATCAAGATGACTGTGTCTTTTTTCTTGATGACAGAGTTCAGCTTAGATCAACTGTAAGTCCACTGCGTAGATAAATATGCTTGAAACAAATTTCCTTTTTTTTTTTAAAGACAATTTTAAACTTGCGTCTACTTTTTAAAAAAATGACCTTTTAAGGACCTACTTTGATACATTGAAAAAGCAGTTTTCAAAAAAAAAATTTCTCATTTGATAAGTTGTTGTAAATTGTAAGTGAAATTTGAACTTTGATAATTTAAACCATCAAAGTTTCTGAGCATTCCAAATTGACCACATTTCCTGTGCAGGTCTATATATTTTTTTTTCAAATAATTTTTGTATAGCTATGTTCATGATAACAGATTAACATACTTTTGCGATTTCTTTGCAATTTTCCTTTTTTTTCCCCCACTGTATTGAATATAGAATAAGTAGGTAAAATTAACATTTTGAAAACATGTATTAATTAGTCTTCCTTTTCCACCACCTGGTATAAAATTTAGATGTGCAGTCGTAGAAGAATTAAAGGTATAGCCTGATTTGGTCAGCTTACATACATATATATGTGCATAGCAGTCCCACAAAATGAGTCGAATTGTGGCTCTGCGTGACTGACTTTAAATGAAAACCATTAACTACAAGGAAGAAAACAATCCACTTATCTATATAGAGAACTTTTGATAGTCTATATGTAGAGAGGCTTTTTGTACTTTAAGCATTGGAAGTGTTTACTTCTTAACTCTAAAATTTTAAAATTTTGATGATTTCAGTGATGACTCGTGTAGGCCAGCAACTCGACTCGTTTTTGAGAGATTGCTACACATATTTTTTATAACCAATTAAGAACAATATTAGCCTAAAATGTATGTATAATAGAGTTCTAATTTTGTTCTACATCCCCTAATTTTCATGCAGTACTTGTGTGGAGATAAAAGCAGCAAAAATAGAAGACAACAGGGTGAAATAAGGCAGGAGGAAGAGAGAGAAGGCTCTACTCTATGCTACATCTGCCAGCTAAAAGGACTAGTCCCCTGTCTAATACAGCTGTGAGAGGGTCTACTTGGGCTTCTATGAGAGATTCTAAAAATTGGAGCTGCAGTATTTAGTGGGAACGGGGAGAGCCAGAGAGGCTATAACATGAATATTGGTAGAGGGAAGAAGTAAAGCGGAAAAAAAGAATCTATACATATTATAGCGTAGTCTTGGCCTCTTACAAACTTTATGTTCTTGTAAAGTAAATTTGAAGTAATGCATTTACAGGCATGAAAGAATCAAACAAAAAAAGCTAACTGAATCACAACCTATGCCTTTCCGCAGATCATTTCTCGCTAGTGATGATATCTTTGACAGCTTCAGTGAACTGGATTATGATCGGGCATTCGCCATCACCTTTGAGGTCATTGCTTTGGAAATTATTAACAGAGTCTTAATAACATTTTTTGAGGTAAACAAATTTTAACACTGTAACATTGTTGGTGTTTTGTTTATTTTTGTGGTAATAATTCACTTTGTGGACTGCTCAAAATCAGACTCGTTTTTTTGTTAAGGGCAAAAACGAAGTACACTGAAAAAGGCATCATTATCCACCTAGTAACAAAATTGCTTCCATTAGCACCGCAGATAAATTCTATATATATTAATATGCTAATTCTAAGCTGATACTGCTCAGGTGTTGAGACTGAAAACTAGCATTGCAGTCTTCTAGTTCTAAGACTAGACTGTAGAAAACTCTAATATTATAGACCAAATGTTAAATTATCCTTTGAGATATCAGTAATTTTTTCAGCTGATATAATATAATACTTGTCAACCCCCCCCCCCCCCATGTTCAGTTGTGTCTGGAAACTGCTGTAATTATGAGATGACCCTTCAGTAATTGTCAAACTGTGACTCTTCATTTGAGTTAATTAAGAACCCCCAGTCATGTAACGTCCCTCAGAGCCCATTTCTGCAGTAACACTTTGGCCTTCTTTGAGAATGAAAAGGTCCAAACAGATAAATATTTTTAGTCCTTTAGTTTTAATATTTTAGGCCAGGAGGTTAAGCAGAGCCTACTGCAATTTATACAGTTTTTAGTTTTATGCCATTTCTTGAAACAAAAAAAAAAATTACTTGATCACAGTGCACCATTATTTTTTTCTTCCAGACAATGTGTATTTGTAGAACCGTTGGTAATGGAGTTGCCATAGGAGCCACGCCAGGAAAACGTTTGATGAATCTGAGAGTTGTTTCATGTGAAAGTGTGCAAACTGTGGGTGATGGGCAGGTTCGGGTAGTGCCGGCTGGAAATGTTAGCTTTAAAAAGTAAGTATTGGCATTGCACTGGTTCAGGTTGTCCCGGCTGGAAATGTCAGCTTTAAAAAGTAAGTTCTGACCTCAATTACATGCATTTAATGTTTACAAGGACTGAAGAATGTATGTGATTGTAGCAATAAAAAAGTTCATTTTGTTACAAAATGCACATATGTATTTTGTGTGTAGGATTTAAATGTTTTGCTTAATTGTAAGAAGAGGCTGTAACCAAGTGGCCAACATCAACAAATCTAGTCTTGATAAATTGTTTTATTCACGTTAAAATAAAATATATTTCTTTTTAGTTTTCGCAAACATCTCATAACTCAATAAAATATATTATTTTTTTCAGCGTAGCTAGCAAAGTTTTTTTTAGATATAGAACAGTGATGTGATGTAAAATTTTTGCAGCCATTATAAATTGATTTTGAAATGCCTCTTAATTTCCTTATATCTCAAATTTTATATAGACTATTGTTCACCTTTATAGGGAGAACCTATATTCCTTTGATGGCTTAAAAAAAATGAATTTTTTTTTCATCTTTTTCAATTTTTTCAGTGCCTTTTTAAGGTCCGTCATCAAGAACTTCACGATTGCTTTTTTCCTGCCCGCCTGCCTCACGCTTTTCTTCTTCAAGCACAACAGGACAGCCTACGATGTTGTATCACACACGATTGTTGTAGAGGACAGAGCTTGAGAATATGTGACATGAGGCTTGAGTGTGCACAACTCCTCGCATTGAACTAATTGCCAGCGTTATCATGTGTCAAAAAGGAAGAGGGAAGTTTACAGCCTGACCAATTCATGCTAGTGAAGAAGGAGACTTAAAACATGCACTTTAAGCTCTGAAAGCTTTTCTGAGATTTTGCTATTTGATTTTTCATTGTTTAATACTGGAAGAAAATGGCGTACAGTTTTTCTTTTAGATACTCGATAATTTCTTTTATGAACAAATTAATTTCTATGGACACATAGAAAAGGTATCTTAAGGGCATTTTAATATAGAGTAATGATTTTGTATTTGCGTACTGATTTTCTTTAGTCTCATCATCCTCAACACTGGGGTTGGAAGCCTTGGCAATCACGTCTTCTCACATCCCAATCTTGTGCAGCTATCCTTACATCTTCTGCCTTTCGTGCATCGTGATATTCACCAGAATATGGAGAAATAAAGTGTCAGAGATTAGAAAGTCTTCTTGAGGGTTCCAGAGCTGCGAGTTTGATCTGAGCTTAGGTTATTATTTTAGAGGGGGTTTGGTTTGGCTTTTTTATAGCCAATCCACAACAATGCGATCTCAGGCTTTCAGGTCAGGGCACCGGGCCAGGATGCTGGTGGCGGGGCTCAAACCCAAAACAGAAGGGCCCCTGCAGATCTCAGGGCAGATTTGTTATCCACTGTGCCACCGACACCACTTTTGAGTGAGGAAGGGGGGGGGGAAGGGGCCAGTTTCATGCTTTATGGGAAATGGGTAGACAGGTGGTGGGTCAAATGGTAAGGGGCACTTGGTGATCTTTTCTATTTTTTGTTGAAATTTGAGCTTTTGAATTATTTTCTTAGTAAATTAAGTCTGTTGAAACTTCTAAAAAAACTCTAAATTTTTTTTATTACATTTGCCTCTTGGATGTCATTGAAATCGTCACCATATTGGATTTCAGTGAGCTGTTTATCCAATGCTTGAATTTCGTTTACAGTCCTGATTGAAATTTTGTTGTTTGCAGAACATTTTTTTAAAACTCCTGTTACTCCATCCTTCCCAAAGCTCTGCAAAATATCATAGTCCATCCTCTGCTAGCTGTATGCTCACTGCTGTAACAGTTTCAGAGCCTCCCTCATCTTTTTGTTTTCTTCTGGAAGTGAGTGGGCTTTTTCTGCTTGTCTAATCCTCTCAGTGTCTCTCTTGTGGCTTGAGAGAGTTGTTGCAGAGGTGAGACTGCAGGGAGGAACATGTGAGAGGCTGAGGATCCCATGTTGTATTCCCCGACAGCCAATGTCACTCAAAACTCACCCTCTTGACACCAGAAAGGGTATCTTTGGGGCATTTGTATTAGAGCACACTGCATGGACTCTTTGCTGTTCTGTGATTTATCAAGCGGACAATGGTTTAAAATTTCTGGGTGGTGAGTGTCTTGTTGTAGACCTTCATGTAAGGAACAATGGCACCATTGAGAAAGGTGGGCAGTGGTGGTTGTGAATAAAATCTGATGGCACTTTTATTTACTTTGTCAAGGACTGGCCTCACATTGATCCATGGTTCAAATCCTTCCTCTCCTCCCTGGAGATTTCTGCAGTGATGTTGCTCACTTGCAGCATTCTGTCAATCAAGGCAAATTGTTTTTCCCAAAAAGAAAAGGGTGTGGTAATCAGCCTTTGGGCTGCCAACCAAAAATCCATCTTCTTTATTTATTCATTATTTTTTTTGGAACTGAACCCATGTACAGTAGCAAGCCAAGGTATTTCCAAAGATCTGCAAGCTCTATGCCTGCAGCAGGCCATTTGTGATCCCCGCTGGAGGGAAGATTATTATCCATCCATATGATAATGTTTTCCTGGTTGAGGAAATGGTGGACGTATCAGTTTGTTTTTTGGAGGAGTGTGTCCATCAAACCATGATAAAAAAAAAAGGTAGAGAAAGAAAAAAAAAGTCAAATAGATTCTGGTTTCTTCAAGGTTGATATTTTGTGCAGTTTCTGCCAATAAAATTCAGGTTTATTCATGGTCTCTATGCGGTTCTAAAGCGACTTCTATCCATACAAAGTCATCTGGTGTACCTTCAACATGTCTGTCAGGTTAGATCTAAAGCTAGATCTTCTGCTCTTGACTAAGTACAAGTACTCCTCATCACCCTTACTGTCATGGCTAGTATGTCCCTGCCTACTCAAGTGGCTTAAAAAAGCTTTGTCTAGGTCATTTTTGAACTTAGTGTGAAATTCAGTGATTTGTTCTAATGTTCTCACTGTATGGGTTTCTGATGGTATTTGCATTTCTTGCTTTGTTGTGAGACACAAAACATATGGGTAGGTGTTTTGTGCACCTGAAATCCCATATATAAACTCATAATGGCCGTTCAGGATGATGTGAATCTTTTTGTCTTCCCAGAATTCATTCATGAATTCCGGAATGTCCTGTTTTAACTCTCCCATCTAGAAAAGTCTGCAAATCTTGATAGCCGTCTTTAACCGCGGCCATGGCAGTAACCACTGTGTTTCGTTGTGAATTTGGTGTTTCAGTATTTGCGATTTCCAGTGTCGGTTTAAGCAAATTCTGCCCATGGTCACCCCCTATTTTTACCCAGTTCTGGTATATTGGGATGTGCATGTTGTTCCAAGTGAGAACATTTTTTTCTTTCATTTGTGTCAGTTGCTCCTTGACAAGAGTAGGGATTCGATTTATCTGGGTGTAGGGAGCTGTTACCACGTCGCTACAATCTTCTTTATGGAATATTTTTTCCCTGACATTAACAAAGTCCTGAATGATCCCTTTTGCTAATGCCCCTTGTGATGCTTCTCCTTCCATAACAACATCTAATCTTCTCTTAACTGTTGGCACATCAGTCTTGCTTTTCTAGTGCTCAGTCCAAGTGTTTCCTTTAAGATGGAGACCCTGGCGACGTCCTATCAAAGCTTTTTACCTATGTTAACTTTATTTATCACCTGCCGACATCTGGTTCGAGGTATGAGGCCCAGCTCAACATCAATTTTGGTGTCAGCAATTCATTGAGCGGAATGTATCGTTTGAACACGCTTTTTCAGTGTTGTGGCTTCTACATTTTGTGAGCATTTCCTGGTACAGCTACTTTCATGTATGTGAGTGGTTGCCCTCACGACTTTATTTCCAATAATGTTTTTCTTCTCTCGGAGCCATCATACAACTTTCTTTGCACTAACCTTGAGGCCAGTCTTTCCTCATGTTCAGAGAGTGGGTGTGATAATGATTTGTCCGTTGCATGACTAATTGTATCGATAAATTCTCATCATTTTTCATGGACATCCACAACCTTTGTCCAAAAAGATTCAGATAGATTGGGTGGGTTTGGGAGAAAAAGGTTACCTTTTTTTTGCAGAGAACCTCTATTTTTCTTTTCCTTTAGTCTTTTGACAGTGTAGGTGATGCTTGGACAAGTATTTCATCTTGTGCATGGCTTTTAAACTGCAACATGGAATTAAAAGATCATTATTGTCTTTTAAACTTCACCTAAATCGTGGTATTATTAAACCTTTGGTTTCTTTGAAGGTTTGAAAATAGTGAGCATAGTCCCCATTTTCGAGAAGTTTTCACAAAGCTAATCGGCGCTCCCTAGACCCACATGGCATTGCCATTATCTGAGCAACTTCACTTTCATTCTTAATATTATGCTTTCTTTTTTTTTACTGAAATCGGCCATTGCAAACCTTTTCTTATAGACTAAAGGCACTTGAATATGTAGATTGTTGTCCACATCTTAAGAACAAATCAAAGGTGGAAACATTTATGACTTTGCTCAACAAAGACCTTATTTTCCTCCAGTATTTTCCTTTAAATCAAAACAAAGAGCCTTCCCAATTCCCTCATTCTGTTGCTAACATTACCCTGGGTATGCTCTGTAACATTCCTTTCAGTGTAGCAGCTTTCCCCAAACTGAGAATCAATGAATTATTTTTGCAGGTTCTCAAAATCTCATCACAGCCTTTGTCCAGAAAAATTTGGACAGATTGGGTTGGTTTGGGCGAAGGAGGCTACCTTTCGTTTTGCACTGAACCTCTCTTTCCTTTTGCTTCAACCACCTCAAATCATAAAATACACAAATCCTTAAAAGTACATTCAAGTACAATTTTATAAGTAGTCTTAAACAACGATGATAAGATGCAACAAAAATCTAGATCTTATTGGATCTACTTCATGGATTAATATCAATGCAATTAAGGGCTCAGCATTCAGTCAGGCAATATCAAAACTATATCATTATCATGGTCCTACCATCTGAGCCATCATCACTTTCTGATCCTATGTCTACTGCTCCTCGGTTTCAGCAGAGCCGAGGCACTCTATTGAAAAGATGATTAAAAAAAAAAAAGCTGAACAAGGGAAATAATGCAAAAACCCGTAAAGGTGTAATTGGGGAGCTGGTTACTCCCCTTTATTCGTCTTACTGATTGATTTAAAAGTGTTTTTGATATCGAATTTCATTTTTTAAAATATCAACGAATTGCTTTATAGATTTCCCCCCTTCAATTAATTTTTCCCCTAGTTCATCTACATCTTCCAACCGCAGACAAGGACCTCCATGCTTCACAACAGCTTCACTGATGCTTGATCTTCTGTCTATATCATGTAGGCCTATTTCCTTCTCCAACTTTTTCTGCTGATTTTCCATAAATTTTTCTCGGATTGCATTGATAACATTCTTTTCAGTATGTCTTTGCAGGTGCAAAAATGGAGTTTTACTTCATGCCCACAGAAATATATTTTGTGATGGCGTCTTTTTTTCTCAATATATGACGTAGTTTTGTTTGGCTTCAAACAGTGAATTGTTGAGTGATTGTGCAGCAGGCAATTTCTGCGTTTAAAAATAATTATAAGTGGTAATGTTTCAACTGTTGTCTGACACTCTCCAGGGACATTGTGAAAAATGCTTTTAATAACATCAGAGATTATATTGACATTTATTGTTTGACAAACACATTTGAACAGAAGAAATTTCTGCACATCAATACTTTGCTTCTTCGTTAAAAATAGATTACAAAGAAGGGTTCATAATTACAAATGGCTCCCTAAACTATTTGAGAAAACGAGAATGACAGCATTTTTTTAATGTAGAAATAAAAATTGCAGTATTCAACTGAGCTACTAGCCAATGATTAGTAAGGACCAGTGACCTTCACACAGAAAAGAGCAACTGCACATAAAAGGCAAAGAATTCTCTCATCAACAATATCAAGAGAGACACTTTCTAACTTAAGATTAATTTTGTCAGGCAGAATTCCAGAAATAGAAAATTTGACTATTTCCTCATGGTCGTTTTATAGAGCAGCTGCTGCATGGAAGAAGCAGTTAAATCTATTTCTTTTAAAACTGTGTGTCTTAAGAGTTTGGACAAAATGTAAATCCAATCTGTGTGTCAGCCAAAATGTCACACGCGGTTTGAATAATTCAGCTTTTTGCAGTTTCTTTGTCTGATGAACACCGCAAGAATTTGTCATCTTTATCCTTGCTGGAAGGCTCACCAGAAGTTGTAAACAAATCATTTTCAGCTGCAGCCAGAGCTTTATCAGAACCTGCACTTAGTGAAAATCGAAAACAGGCATTGCAATGCAAAAAATATAAATTGGATATTAACACCAAGTTCAGAACTTAAATAGCCTTGCATTTTTATTATCAAAAGATTTCATGACTGTATCTCTATCTGTCATTGTGCTGGTATATTTAAATAGAATTTCATGGCAAACATCACCAGATAACTGTAAATTGGGAGATAAAGTTTCATAACAATCAGGTAGTTCTTTAAGGACTGAAACAGATAAATCCAGTAACATACTAGAGTCTTTCTTTGAAACTGGTTAGAAACAAGATGAAAAACATCGCCATTGTATAAAGACAATTGAGTTCCCACAATTTTTTTTTGTGATATCTGGAAGTACCATCAGAATGCACAGAACACTTTGAAGATTTAAGAAGTTTGTGTGTTACTTATAACTTGCCTTCCATCAACCATATTTATAGCAGTCCGAGCATAAGGTAATTTTTTAGAACATGAATGATGAAAAATATTACATGAATTAAAACAATATCAATCACACTTTAGATCTTGGCAGCAGAAACGCCTGCTTCAGATTGTTTGTAATGCAGTCGCTGCTTTTTTAACATCTTGAGAATAAGCATTTTTACTACTCTCTTTTAGAGAGATACTAAGCTTATTTGAGGAATGTGACATTGGCAGGAGAAATACCTAATTCACATTTAAGTGCAATTGCTGCTTTTCTAACATCTTGAGAATAAACATTTTCACTGCTCTCTTTGAGAGAGATACTAAGCTTATTTGAGGAATGTGACATTGGCAGGAGAAATACCTAATTCACATTTTAGTGCAATTGCTGCTTTCGTATCATCTTGAGAATAAACATTTTCACTGCTC
>BLXT01000514.1:660375-670821 GCA_019648995.1 Plakobranchus ocellatus | reverse complement strand
AAAAAAAAAATTAATTTATCAAACAAGAGCTCAGAATGCTATCTTCACTGATAGACAAAGAAGTAAGCTATGATAATTATAATTTTAAAGTCAACATGTGCACGATGCTGTAGGCCCAGAATGATAACTAGCTTACCATGTCGGCAATAGATCAAAGAAATCAAAGGTTGGTTTTTGGGGGTTGCAGCCCGACCTTCAAGTCAGCCCCAGATCAAAGTAATTTGAAATGCCGGCAGTACACTATATGAATGGTGATGTGCGTACAAACTGCCTGACATTTACAAAAGCTAACTTAATACCGCATTTTTTTTATAATACATTTATCTTATAAATAATAGCTAAGATGGTTTGTGCTAGATCTACTTTGAAAAATCCTATTAGACCTACACACCAAGTAATAACTAGATCCAATGCACTGAAGGCTAGCCCACCTTACCATCCAATCTAAACTCTCTCTGTCTCTCTCTCACTCTCTCTCAACGTGGATTTTTTTTTTTGTTAGGCAATGTTCCGATGTTTTCTTTGTCCCGTCTCTCTCTCTCTCTCTCTCTTTCTTTCTCCTTTTATCACGCTGAGTGTCCCTTAGTAATTCTCACTTTTTCTCTTATTTCTCTCTCTCTCGCTCTCTTTGTTTCTCTTTTATCACTCTGAGAGTGTCTCTCTAATTCTCACTCTTTCTCTTTCTCTCTCTCTCTCTCTCTCTCTCTCTCTCTCTCTCTCTCGATCTAGGCAATATCAATATCCAGGACATTTCTAATTTCGCTACACTCTTAATTTTGTTTCTTGATGTATAATCAAAGTTTTATAATGGTCCTAGAGATCTAATTTAGGCTTTAGTCAAGGCCTTAGCCTACACAGATTTGAAGTTTAATACATTGTACTAGGCCGACATGACTTGTGGGGATCTCTGTAATTTCAAATAGAGCAAAAGAAAACTGGATGTTTTCTTTTATTTAATAAACAATGGATCACAATTTTAAGCCTCACTGAGATTCTGCAGACCTGTCTCACATAGATTTTCTTTTTTTTGTCCATGTAACCCTTTATTGTGTGAGCTAGATTTTGAATTTTATACACTGTAGACGTAGTGCACCTTAAAAAAATTCATCATTCAGACCAGGCCCTAAGCCTGCAGGTCTTTCAGGCTTGATAAATGGTAATATTGGACTAATGGCAGTGAGTAGGGAGATACTTTCTTCCATATTCAAAGTGGAAAATTCACTAATTATCCTCTGATATTATACTTAAATGTTTTGGAATGTCTATGGTCGAGTATATAATTAAGGTGTAATACGGTTTGTCCATGCGCATTAAATTGTATACTGGCATATTCCTGTGAGATTTTCTAAATTCCTGTGAGTAGAAGTGAATATTCCTGTGAGAACAATTTGGGGTTGGCAAGTCTGTAAAACTCAACATTTTAGATATGTCTTAATGGTCTATTTTATTCCAACAAGTTTGTTTTTGTCTTGAGTCAGTCCAGATTTTATTAATATAGCTTTAATACTTTTTTTTTTTTACAATTCTTGTAAAATACCCCAAAAAGCTCAGCCACGAGCGCTCAAATTATTTCCAAACCCTCAGCCGCAAGTGAGTTAATCCGACTTGAATAACTAAATCACTTCATTTCTTCAGTATCATCAATTTTGTAGGGACAGCAGATGGTAAGGTTTACCTTGCTAAGATCAAAATCTAGGCTAAATTCTTTTTTGGCACAACTTTGAACTGATTTATTAATTTAATGTGGGTCCCGTCTGTTTACATGGTGGCCAAGATGGATGTGTATGAAATGGTTGCCAAATTATCATTTGTATAAATGGCATATCTTATTGTTGAAATAAATGTTTTTTTGTTGATTTAATTCTTTAAATAAATGTTCTTTTATTAACATAGAAAGACTAGTAAAAAAAAAAAAACTTATTGGTTCCTGCCAGGTAAATTGCATGATCTTTTGAAAAACCTCTGGACTCCAGTACATATTATATTGTCCGAATTCTTGCTAGATCTATTTCTTGGAATCTTACTCTGTTTATTGTTTCATCATCATTGTGAGTGTTGTATCCATTACCTCATTGTTCATTCCATTAGTTTCAATTATCTGAAAAAATGATCTTAATCTTATGGCTTCAAATTTATTATACCCATGCTAAATTGCTAGAACAGAGGAGTCTACTATTCAGTTTTTACAGCAGAATAGAAGTTTAAGGCAGTCACCACTGAACTGTCTCGGGTGTGGGAGGATAACGACTTTAGTGTGAATGGAGGAAGGATAAATGTTTTAAATACCCTATGTACAAAGGTGAAAAGACTGCTTTACGTGAAGGGTCATATAGGACAGGGAACAATTTCCAGTACATAAAAATTGTGGAACTTCTATTCCTCTGGAGCTTTAAGATTCCAATGAGTATTGCTGTACTTTTGAGGGGATTAAGTGAACCAACACTAAGGCGTAAGAACCACCAAGGACACCTTGTTCCCCAATGCTGGGTGTTTGGCAGCGTGTGCCCTGCTATTGGGAACAGCCTCTTTGAAGTTGTGCCTGACAGTGACAGTACTGCTCAAACATTTGAGGCCTTAATTCAGCAATATGTAGCGCCAAGCAGCAGCATCCATACAGATGCATGGGCAGCATATAATATCATAAATAATTGTCGTGAATCCCCCACACTGACACCTTGTAGTTGACCCACCGACTTGTGCCTGCACAGTAAGCACAAATTCAAGTACATGTGCGGTGTCCATGAGAGACAGTTAACGTCACACCTCGTCGAATTTTTTGTACCAAGAGATTTTTGGGGATCATGGAGAGACACTTCTTCAGTTTGTGCTGCAGCACCTCTCTGTTTGGTATCCCGTGCCATAAAAAAATAAAGTAATTTAAACTTTCAACATTTTAAACTAAATTTGTGAAGAAAAACGGTATTTGTAACAAACTTTTCTTATTTTTAATTTTTTTTTTCTATTACTTTCTTATGATCAGTTTTACTCTACCTGCTTATTTATTTTTCACGTGACAATTACTTTCGTATACATCCAGATGGGACCCATATATTTATTCTTAAGTTGTACCTTTTTTTCTGCCTAAACTAATTCTCTACTCAGTTCTAGATCTAATAGCTATTGTGAAAGGTTCTAACTTCTTTTTTTTAAATAGCACTTCAAATTAGACTAACTAGGCCCCTATAGATCAGCAGCTAGGTCAAGATGAACCAGGGAGTGTAGCCCTGCATCTAACCTAGACTAAATCTAGCTCTAGATTTTTTTCCCACCAATTTCAGTATGGACTTGGCAAGATCACCAATGAAAATTACTTAATATATTTAACCAAACCTAGTAGGGGCAATACAACACTTCCTCTTACCTTTAGGCACATACTCTTTGGATGTTAGTGCTTACACACATTGTCTTATCACAGAATTAATCATCAAATAATGATAAAGATGGGACACATCGTGTCACTTATGTTTTCATTATAATATTGGAAAAAAACATCACTGAATGGGGAGGGCAAGAGATAAAATTAATAAAACTAAGTCCTCCTGATCTGAAAGTCTGAGTATAGAAGTTATTTGATTTTTTTTTTTTTTAAGTTTAAAAGTTAGGCCCTAATAATATTGTTTCTTTGTGTTTAAACTAATAGCAATTTTGTGGCATTTTTTTTTTTAATTATTTTTACCAAAATTGCCTTCATTTTTTCATGACTATATTAATAGTATTTGTTATTGTTAATGTAAATCACAATAATCCTGAAATAAAAAGTGAACGAATTTTTTAGGGCTGAGATTATTTATTTCATAAAGCTGAGTTTTTTTAGTTATCATTTGATCATGACCTAGATCTCAACTAATTTTTCAATACTTTGTCTTCATTTAAACAAAAATCAAAGTTTGACAAAAATACATCATGATGTTGTGGCTTAATGGATTAAGAGGTTTATAACAATCAGCTGATCCAAGTTCAAAGTTCCCTCAGTACAGTGTCACAGGTAAAGGTGATCAGAGATTGAAAAGTAAGTCCAGAACTAGAGCTAGGGAACTAAATAGAAGCCACACACAAAAAAAAAGAAATTTTGTCAATTTTGTTTCATTATTATAAAAGATGGGATTGCTGACTCTGAAAATCAATGCAGATTGCGGCGGCCTGGGTGCAAATGTTGAGTAATTTACTAATTATTAATCATCATTTTTGGGACTTATGAAATTTTAGGCTCCATAGATTATGATTCACATTTGGTCTTGAGTATCATTTCTGATTTTAATTCTTTAGGAATTCAAAAAACTGTTTTAATACTAAACACAAATGGCAAAATCTGGTAAATTTTGCTATATTCTTTCTGTCCACAGATGTTAGATGAAAATACACAACTTATTCAGACCATCAGCGATTACCAAGCAAGGAACAAGAGTAATGAATGTATACAGTAAGTCCTTCTAAGACAAGAGGAAGTCTTTCTGATGCTATTTAAGCCTTTTTGTGCATTTCTCTCTCTCTAAGTAAATGTGGGTAGAGAGTAAATCTGAAGAGAGAAAAGGAGAATCAGCTCTGTCTTTTTGAATATTCCAAGAACAAAATGAATGTTGAGTTGTACACTTTTTGAAAATGATTTTCAAATTAACGATGTATTTTTTTTTCTTTCATCTTAGGAAAAGCGTCAATGTTGGAGACTATTCAAATATACAGTATTCAAATATACAGTGGACAAGATGCTCTCATAAATCACAAAGATTATTAAATGTAACATTGTAGGTTTAGCTCTTAAACAAGTACTTGACATTCATCGTGTGTCAGTCTTTAAAAAGAGGGTAATCTTCTTTTAATTTAATTTTTGGGCTAGCAAAGTATCTGTTTCTAATGAAGCACCCTTTTTATTCTAACAGGTTCCAGCAGCTGCTTCACCGTAACCTTGTCTACTTGGCAAATCTTGCTGACTCCAGTACAAATGTCAATGCCTTGTTGCCTGTAAGTGCTTTTCACAAAATTATATCAACTCTGCAAGTTAAATTGTCATTTACTGATTGACTTTTTGTCATTTTTCAAGAGTATATAAAATATTGACTTTAAAAAAACAGTTTTGTTCTGAAACTAAGTACTCGGCTTGATGGTTCATTGAAATTTATCATACGAGTCAGAGTTTATAAATTTTTTAGTGTATTGGAAAATGTCTGTCGACTCTATGTTTTGAGATTATACTATTTTTTTTTAAAGAATTATTTTTTTGGTGTTTGTTTATTTAAAATTTTTTTTTTTTCAAATATTTCTTGACGGTAAGCAATGAGTACTGAACACTGATGGTTATGTTACCTACAGATTCTCAAATTTGATAGTAATGTATGATCACAGAAAAAAAAAATCTGTTGCCTTAAAACAAATTATGTGGCAACCAGGGAAGATCAGGCATGTCACACATTGGAATGAATAAGTTATGAAAATTTTGTATATGATTTTAATATACACATGTAGAAAGAAAAAAAAATGAAGCCTGTATCCTAGTTCTATTAATAGATGTATTTGTATTTTTTAAGTCTATACAAATTTTTAAAAGGTTTTAGTGCAAAAGTATCCACAGTAGTTTGTGCCTGATCTTCTCCAGTTACCTCACAATAAGGTATTAAAGAAAGGTTGTATAAATTTAGTGCTTAATATATATATAATTCTCTCTTGGGTTTGTCTTCACATGTGCTTAAAATATGTTTATACTTGGAGTGAAGTAAAATTGTCATTTAAAAACATTCCAGAAGCATTTGAATCAGCCACATGAGTACAGCATTACAATTTCATAAGCTTGCTCTTTTATCCTCAGGCCCCAAACAACCAAATGCCAGGAGGCCCCATGGGTCAGATGCGACCACCAGGCCAAGGGCATGTAGGTGGAGGTGAGTCAATCATAGCATAGTCATTCAATTTGAAATGCAATCAAACTTGCCATGTTAAAAAAAAAAAGAGATAAGGTTCTCTTTGTTTTAGTTTGTGTCCAAAGATTAAAAATAAACACTAATTGGAGGGCTCAATAGACCTTGGAGACTTGAGTTTTCTTTTTGCAAGTATGTCACTTGTTGGAGTTGACAGTTTTTAAACCAAACGACAAGATGAATGAATTTAGAGTTTGTAATTAAGTCCTGTTACTGGTTTTGGTAGCTTGTGCTTATTTGCCTAAAGCATGCAATGAAAGCTCTGCTCAGCAATTGTGTCATTGTTTTATAAACTTATGATTGCCCAATTGAGCCCAGAACATGAGATCACATAGCAGTGGACATGCTGAATGATTAGAAAGACCCAAAAAACAAAATCTTTCTGCAGGGTCAACAAGACTTTGTTTTAGCATTCTATTGCATTTTCTTTTTAGTATATTGTGTATGAAAAAAAGGACATAAAAAGGTTGACTCAAAACAATTGTTGATTACACAATTATCATGAAGTGATCTAAATTTCTAAGTCAACCCTCTTCTTGCTCTTTCCCTCTGTTATTTAGGGCCCGGTAGTAATCCACAATATGGACAGGCTCAAGGGAATTTCCCCATGCAGAAGCCTGGGATGGTTGGTCAGCAGCAGTCTCAGCCGCCAATGCAAGGTCAGCAGATGATGTCTCAGAGTGGCGGAATGGGCCCTGGGCCTCAGGGATCAATTGGACAAAGCTCGAACCCGGCCATGTCACAGAATCAGCCAATGATGACCCAGAACCAGCCAGCCATGTCACAAAACCAGTCAATGATGTCTCAGAACCAACCCATGATGTCACAGAATCAGCCCATGATGTCCCAAAATCAACCCATGATGTCTCAGAATCAACCCATGATGTCTCAGAATCAGCCCATCATGTCGCAGAATCAACCCATGATGTCCCAGAACCAGCCGATGATGTCCCAAGCCCAGTCGGGGATGGGCCAGACAAGCAACTCGATGATGATGGCAGGAACCCCTCCGCAGATGATGGGAGCTCGGCCGATGGGACAGCAGGGTGGATATAGAAGAGCTCAGCCAGGTTAGGATTTTTTTGTATTACTTACTTGGTTGATATCAGAGGTTTAATGCGTGTTGCTTTAAATCAGATTAGAAAGGTTATTTTTTATGCCTGTTATAGCAGCACTATGCTAAATTGATGCATTTTTTCATTTTGAGAAATTAGCTGTTTGGTTATGGATGGAGTAGGGTGGCATTTTTACTTTAGGGTTTTAATTTTTTATCATGGTTTCATGTGAAATAAGCCTGATAGCAGAGTCTTTGTCATAGAAAGTGAGCTCAAAGATTGAAGACATAAAATATTATTTTGGGGTACTGGTAGCTAAATTATTACTAAATGTAAACAAAAAATTATGAACTGATGTGAAAGGTAAAAGCATGCAAATCAAGCATGCTCAGTGGCAGGGAGCCTGAAAATCATGAAAGCAGCAAAGAAAGTTTTTGTGTTGATAAAAAATAAATAATTGCAGCGACCAGACTTCTTTAAGTTCTATTTCAATGAGAATAAAGCTTAAAATGCCCAAACCTACTGAAATATTTCATGTTTTTAGCAAAATCTGTCTTCTCAACATTATTAATATATCCGCTTCTGTTTTGTGTCAGGACCCTTCATGAACTATCAGCAGCAGCAGCAGCAGCAACAGCAACAACAAACATATGGAGCACCACAGCAGCAGACTTCTCAGGCTGGGCAACAGCAGCAACCTCAGCAGCAGCCAGCATCTTATGCTCAGGCCATGCCTCAAGGGCAGCAGCAGCAGGGGCAATTCATGCAGGGGCAGCAAGGCCCTGGTGGTAATGCCCCTCCTCGTGGTTACGGGCCAGGCCCTTACAGGCAGCAGCAAGGTATGATGGGTCCCCATGGAGACAACCTGGGAGGAAAGCCTAGTCAGATTCAGCAAGGAGGGCAGATGCCTGGGCAGCAGGGCAGTATGCCAAACCAAATGGGAGGGCAGCAAGGGAACATGCCTAATCAGCTGGGAGGGCAACAGGGAAATTTACCCAACCAAATGGGAGGGCAACAGGGGGCTTTGTCCAACCAGATGGGCGGGCAGCAGGGCACTATGTCCAGTCAGATGGGAGGGCAACAGGGAAACATGTCAAATCAAATGGTGGGACAGCAGGGCAGCATGGCTAATCAGATGGGAGGGCAGCAAAATTCTATGCCCAGTCAGATGGGAGTACCCCAGGGGAATATGCCCAATCAAATGGGAGGGCCACAAGGCAGTATGGCCAACCAGATGGGAGGTCAACAGGGCAACATGTCGAATCAAATGGGTCCAGGAAATTTGCCCAATCAAATGGTGGGACCTCAAGGAAACATGCCCAGTCAAATGGGCAACATGCCAAATCAGATGGGTGGCCCTCAAGGTAATATGCCGAACCAAATGGGAGGTCCACAAGGCAATATGCCCAGTCAGATGGTTGGTCAGCAAGGAAATATGTCTGGCCAGATGGTTGGACCTCAAGGAAACATGTCCAGTCAAATGGGCAACATGCCGAATCAGATGGGCGTTTCCCAGACTGGCATGCAGAACCAAATGGGCACTTTGCCTGGTCAGATGGGCAGTACCCAGGGGAATATGCCCAACCAAATGGGTGGACCTCAGGTCAGCATGCAAAGCCAGATGGGTGGTCCACAGGGATCGATGCCAAATCAAATGGGCAACATGCCAAACCAGATGGGAGTCCCGTCAGGCAGTATGCCTAATCAGATGGGAGGACCACAGGGCAACATGCCTAACCAAATGGGAGGACCCCAGGTAAGCATGGGTGGAATGCAGCCACCAATGGGGGGGATGCAGAACCACATGGGCAACCCCCAGATGGGACAGATGCAGGGTGGAATGGTGCCACCAGGGCAAATGGGGGGTCCACAAGGGGGCATGGGTCCTGGGCAGATGCAGCAAGGATACGGCTATAACCAGGGCCAATACTAAATTGTGCAGGTTAACTGAAAATTTTAGCACTTGGCATTGTCAACCCTTGTAGATTTGTTTGTTGTTTTTTTTCTGTGGCTTATAGATTTTATTCTCTTTTTTTTCTCTCTCTCTCTTTTTTCGTTCATTTGAGAACCAGGTTGACAAGTCAATATGTACATAATTCTGTTGTCTTTTTTTTTTCTATGTAAAGATTGAGAATTTCAAAATAAGGATACAAAAGAAAAGCATTGGCTTCCCTTTTCTTGGGCACTGAGTAAAAGTAGAGAGTATTCTATGATTTGATACCTTATAATATGGGCGGGGCCATTAAAAAAATGAGTGTCTAAACCAACCTTTTGTTTGCTTTTTTTTTTATCTCCTGGTCTTGAACATAGTTATTTGGAAGTATCTGTTTTGTCAAATGGAATTTTTTCTGTCAATCTGAGACTTGGGTGTCACAAAATTAATCCATAGGATATGAAGGTTGATCTCATTAAACCACGTCAGGCAGCCCTTAACATTAAATTTTTTTTTCTGTGACATGCTTCATTTCTACTTTCTTCTTTTGTTTTTATTTATTCCTGTCCTGGCGATAAAGAATGGTTTCATATTCTGGACATCGTGAATTTTCATTCATCACAAGAAATACATTTTTTTATTTTGATCCCTAAATGCAGTACATAAACCTTAAAAGAGTCAAGTAGCAGTCCACATTAACTGCTTCAAATCAAATATATAATTAATGAATAAGTAATTAAAAAAAAAAAAAAGAAGATGAATTATCATTACCATTTGTACAGAGAGTCTGTGTTGAAAAATGGCTTGTGTTTTATCCTTTTAGTATTTTTACTTAACTTTGCTTTTTAATTTATGATGTCGTTCCACAACAAAACTTACTTTGTGGGGTTTGAAAGAGGGATTTTCAATATAGTTATGAAGTGTTAATTTTTTTTTTCTTTTTAACATGTTAAGTAGTTCAACTTCCTCTGTGTATTCTTTTAGTTTTACTGTTTTACAGGGAGAATTTTAAATGGTTTTTATTCTACAAAGGACAAATGGTTAATATCTTCTGATGTTGTAATCTTTGTAACCATGACAGTCTTTTTTTATATGTATTGATTCACAACATATTTGTACATAAATGAAACTGATTGAGATTATAACATGAACTAATGGTGCTCAATTGATTCATGAATGTATCTTTACAAACAAAATACAAAATAAAACTTCCCAATTTTTTTTCTTGGGGGGGGGGGAGGCTGGTAGTTGGATTTTTATATTATTGCTAATGTTCTGACAGCTGAGATAATTTGCGTGTAATACAAGAGTCCTCACAAGCAAACTCTTAAAAAAGGTCTACCAGGCTGAAGTGCCCACAGGATTTTGGCAAAGAATATTGTTGTACCTTAAATTGTCCACAGAAGGTTCGCGTTGCAGCTGTTTATTGATTAATATCACTTTATATTTTAGCTTTTTACTGATGCTTAACGTTAATATTAGTATAAAAAAGGAAATAATGTGCCTTGAACTATGGCTAACTTAGCCTTTCTGCTTTTTTTTTTTTTTT
>BLXT01000514.1:648844-660354 GCA_019648995.1 Plakobranchus ocellatus | reverse complement strand
TTTTTTTTTTTTTTTGTTGATTCACTGCAGCAGTGGTTGGTTTTAAGATTTCATGCTGTTTACCTGAGTATATTTAGATCTATTAGTATTAATCACAATACGTCATTAAAGGTAGAAATGAGACTGAATACTGATTTATGCTCTCACAACCCTTTCCCTCTACTTTAGGCTGTCTGTACAAACTGTTGTTGAATGTAAATCAATTCTTTTATCTCATTTTTAATTTAATTCATGAGATTGTGTGTTTTAATATGATTGGTTGTTGGCTTTTTGTTTTGGTTTTTTTTTTTTTCATTTATTTGTTGTTATTTTATGCTTGGCTCATGTTTTAAATTATCGATATGATTCATCGTCTTCATTGGAGTAAATTTTATGCCAGTGTAAATACTTGTTTATTTGTTTTGTCAATTTGACAACTTTTAAGTCATTGTCATTTTTTTTTTTACGTTTTGCTGGTATTATTTTTAGGCTTGAAAACAGACAGAAATGTACCATGCCTTGATACCTCAGCATATAACTACTATACCGACTCTTCACGCATTAATATGGCAACATTGACTTTTTATTTATCTTTTAACCATATATGAATAACGAATTATTGTTGACGTTCGTCCCAGAGGTAAATTTCTATGATGTAGACCTACGTGATCAGCGTATTGTGCGTTGATATGGCAGCATATCAATGCTACATCAAGACACCCTGCATTGATACAGAGACAATCTATCCATTAGTTACCCTGTAATTTTGAAGTATGCGGAAAAAAGCACTTGCCATATTTAGGATTTTTTTTTTTTACTGTAAATAAAATGATTTTTTTTTCTATATTGTATGCAAACTTTAGTTTTGATTGCCAAGGAAAAAATATTGATTAAAACATCTTTGTTTTTGTAATTCATTTAAGGAAAGGTGAAAAAATTAAAATAGAGGCAAAAGTGTGGAATTTATTTCTCTGTTTTTGTGTTTTTTTTTTTTTTTTTTTTTTTGAGGGGGGGTCCTTTTCCTCTTAAGGGATTTCTTTTCTTACACCTTTTAAAATATTAGTTGATTTTTACTTTTTACTTGTAATATTCAGTGTGACAAAAGAATTTCAGAAATGCACAATGTGTTCACATTTTTCACATAGGTTTGTGCATTTGGATTGTATCACTATTTTTTGTTCTCATTTCAATCTTGTTGCATGCTTAAATAGTTGACTAAACAAAAACCTCTCGGCTAGAAAGGAACAGAACCTCACTTTTTTTCCTTTGGGGGTGCACTACAAGTGAAGGGTCTTAAAAGAACTAAGAAGCAAAAAAAGTGACATCACAGTAATTCAGTAATTGAGTAAATGCATAACAAGTCTTTTTTTTTTTTTCAGTAATTTATTATTTGATCATATGTGAAGTCGATCAAGAAAATAGGTTTGTTTTGACATCTGACTTTTGTGTTAACAGTGTAACACACAGGCATGGTCTGGCTGGCACATACGTACGTATCTCTTGAGACCAGTTGCAATTTGAAAGTTCATCATTGAAGTCTCCTCTGTTGGGCTTTACAATATTGACAATAGGATAGAGATACGTGTGTGCATGTTTGTGTCAAGATTTTGGCAAAATAAAAAGAACATTGGTGAATATTTTTTATCTGAAAAGTGTAATGTATGGTATAAAATCCAACACATCAGCATTGGTTTCAAGGCATATTTAAAGACATGAATTGTTGTTGTAGGAATAATTGAATGTATAGTATGTTCTTTAATTATAATTGTGCTTTGGATTGAGGTAAAGGTTGTCTTTTTTTTTTTTTTTTTTTCCTCTTCATGGAATATTTTACATTTGTGATGGCATGGGAAAACACCCAATAAATTGCCAAGGTATATTTTGTGCTAGACCTTTAAATTCAAAGAAAATCCAGGTAAGTTTGAGGTCTTTTTTAGGAGGAGCATAGGTTTTATCTCTATTTTTACATTAATTGATAACTACTTTCTTAAAATTATGTTTTCATCAATCATTTTCTTGCCCCATCACGGTTCACCCCTTAAATTTTCTGCTAGCTCTTCTCTATACAGCAGATTTTCTCAAAAACAATTTTCAACACCCAGAAAACTAAAATATCTTAATCACTATTTGGATGAAGATAAAGGGCATCAAATAAATAGATGAATTTTTGGTGATAAAAGGATTGCAGTTGCTTTTGTTTCTATGTTCTGGGTAGTTTTTTTCCCATGCCACCAGACTTAGATCAGCAATTCAACTTAGTTTCTCTAATTTGACTTCTTCAGTACCTATTTTTTATTAAAATATCAACATGTTACGGTTGATTTTATTTAATGCTAAATGTTTGAAAAAGAGATTGCTCTAATATTTAGCCACAAGTACGTGAGGAGAAATAACAGCATGTTGATGACCAATGCAGGCTGCATTTTGTAACTATATTGCGGCTGAATCCTTCATGTTTCCTAGTAGGATTATACTAGGAATGAATGCAGGGCGAGGAAAAAACAAATTTGATGCTTACTGCTTACTTTGTAAAAAAACCCAACTGACTGTTTCAATGTTCCTCTCCGTTCATGTAATACTGGTAGACTTAACTTTGTAAACTGTTTGTTTATTGACGATGTGTTTGGATGTTGTAAGGAAAATAAACAAGAGAGAATTCTCCATCACGTCTTTGTGACTTTATTATCATTTGATTTTGAATAAGATCATATGTTGTTAGGCTCTCAAAGTTTAGCCAAGTCAAAATATTGAAAATACTCATAGTAATTGACATTAGAATTCTCATGAAGCTTTTCCCCACATTTAATAGTAGGGGCTGCAAGTGTATTTTTTTAAGCTCTACAGTTCAAGTTTCAGTAATAATGGATGTAGTGCTGAAACAAAAAAGAAACGTTTTAAGATATATATACATACATGTATTACGCAAAAAGCATCCGAAAAAGTTTAAAATCATACAAATGCAATAAATAAGCTTTGGATATCTTTTTAATTTAGTATAATTTATAGAAATTGAGCTGAGTAGATCAATACGTTTAAAACTTAGGTACAATTAATATATATTAAGTATACTTTCTTAAAACAGATGAACCTTTTGTTATTCTTTGAAATGGAAAAAGAAGGAAAACAGTAACAGTTACATGTAATTTATTTTTCTTACATTCAAAAATAGCTAGGAGAACAACAATCAATAGAGAGGGTAATATTCAATACATGAGAACAACAATCAATACAGAAGGTAATATTCAATACATTTAATATGAATGTGCAAAAGTGTATGAGTGTGTTTTGTTTCTGTTTTAAAGCGAAGACCAGTATTATTAATACTGAAATGCATCCATAAAATTATCTTTGAAGAAAAGTAAGGAGTAGATAAAATGAAGCTAATTGAGAAAGGGGCCAAGTGACAATTACGAATGAAAGAATATTATGCGTATGATTATTAGTCAGAATACAGCCGGAAAAGACCAAATCAAATACACCAAAATATTTATTATAGATACTGGAAAAAACACACACAAAATCCGATAAAGTTACTTAGCACCTATAAAGCAAGCTAGATCTACACTATAGTAGAACTGAATTCCCCAGCTTTGATTTATTTAAAGCAAGAAATCAATATTTGACGGTTGGAAAGAAAATTATTTTCACGAGCTTGCCTTTTAGTTTATACTATTGAGATTATTGGAATGATTGAAAATAGATTACACAGATATTGCTTCAATTGTATTTGTTAATTCCTTAAAAAACACAGAACTACTGATAATTCTTTACCACAAGAACATTTATGGATTAAGTCATTATTTAGAGTCTGCCATTATCTTCACCATATTTCTTATCTACCTAAAGACGACTAGACGGTTTACGTTTAGATTTGACCTTTAAAAAAAATATCATAGTTTTATTTTGGTTTATGGTCATTACTTAGAATCTGTCATGATCACTTGACATAGTGACAAGATGGTTTATACTTTGGTTAGTATTGACCTTTAAAAAAAGTACCATTGTTTTATTTTGGTTAAAGTCATTATTTAGAATCCACCATGATCCTCGCCAAACTTCTTATCCACCTAAAGGCTTGACAAGATGGTTGATACATTGATTAGTATTGACTTTGAAAAAAAACATAGTTTTATTTTCGGTTAAGTTTGGGTCTGTGTATGAAGTGTCTGATTTATGTTGTATGTTAACGATGCAAACTCTAATATGATGGTACCACAAATTGACAACTAAACATGTATGGCTCTTGTAAGTGCTATTGATTAAATGATTCTCCATGTCTATCTTAAACCAGTCATAACGTAAACTACGATAGAGTTCTATTTAGGACCGGGTACTGTAATATAGCTTATAATATATGATTGTAAAATTGTTTTTAATCACTTAATTCGCTTTTGAGCATTGTTGCTTTTAATCAGATATCTATATTTTTTCCCCTTAAGAGCTAACAATGTCTTTGAATCATAAGTGCTGTAAAGAATACTTTGGCAAGCGCCAGGGCACATAATCGATCGATAGTCTTGTTGTACACTGAGTCCATTCTCTATATATAATTAGCCCCGAACTGGAAAATGTCTTCAACGCTCGTAGGCGCACAAAAAATTATAACCTTGAATGATGACGTTATTGTACACCTTTCTAGTAACGAGGTATCGTAAAGTTAATGTCTACGTTGTCTGTATTGAGTATAAATACAGGACACACAAAATAAAAAATGCTCTACGAGAATTCGCAAAACTGCAGCTATCCACGTCTTTTTACAATCTAATTGACCATAAAAGTTAGGGGCTAAATTAATGCTATAAATAAGAAAAGTGAATTATTTTCTAGGTTGAGTACGATAGACGATCAACTTCTCGTAAACCGTAAAGTTTTGAGGCGGGTTTTGTGTATAAACCCCAACCTCTGCATTTACATGTATTTTGTAAGTAAAGAAGACAAGCTGATACAGTTTAGCGCAAGAATTCAGCAAGCCCATTCAAACACAAAATTTGTTAATGCAAATGAAGAATAGGTGTAGTTAAAAGGTTAAAACGTGAGATGAATGGATGTCTTGTTATTATATTAGTCAAGAGAGACAACGTACATTTCAAAATTTAGGGTAAGTGAAAGTGCGAAAACAAAATCTTGATGATACAAGTTTCGACAAAGTAGTAGTGAGGTGCGTGAAAAAGTAACTTTGACTGACAAAAATGATAAAGAAATGAAAAATTAACTTGGTTTCAATGGAGCTAGTTTTGTGCTGTTTCGTATCGTAGGCCTCTCTACATGGCATGTATTTGTGATTACCAGAAGAATAGCAATGTTGGCCTACCTACGATTCCTAGCGAAAAATATCATAAGACACTCTCCCCCAATCTTTCAAATAAAAATATAGACTGCCAAGAAGAGAAGAGCGAAAATATAATTTACATTTCCATTGTACGAGGGATGTCCGAAAAGAAACAGGAAAAGGGGCATAACTCAAAGAGTTTTGATCAGATAAATTTGAAACTCACACAGATTGAAGTTCACTCTTCCACTATTTCTCAACATAATCCCCGTGTAGATCGATACATTTTTGCCAGCGCGACAGCAGCGAATTGATACCCACTCGAAAGAAATCAACGTCAAGATTATCAAACCAATCACTCAATTCACTGATGAGGTCATCTTCTGTCTCGAAAGCCATGCCTCCTAAATGGCGCTTCAAGGGTCCAAACAAATGAAAGTCAGAGGGTGCCAGGTCTGGACAGTGGGCAGGATGAGGAAGAATTTCCCAACCGTAGCGCTGCAACCCTTGCTGTGTAAGGTTTGCTGAATGAGGGGTCGCATTATCGTGCTGAAGCACAACACCCCTTCTCAAGAGCCCAGGTCTTTTACGACGAATTGCTTCTTTAAGGCGGTCAAGAGTGCTGCAGTATCGGGCAGCATTGATACACTGACCCTGTGGCAAAATGTCTAAGAGGATCACACCTTTCGCATCCCAGAACACGGTAGCCATCACTTTCGCTGTGGACCTCTGCACTTTGAACTTTTTGGTGACGGGAGAGGATAGATGTTTCCAAGTCATGGAGTCGCAAACCTTACACAGCAATGGCTGCAGCGCTACGGTTGGGAAATTCTTCCTCATCCTGCCCACAGTCCAGACCTGGCACCCTCTGACTTTCATTTGTTTGGACCCTTGAAGCGCCATTTAGGAGGCATGGCTTTCGAGACAGAAGATGGCCTCATCAGTGAATTGAGGAATTGGTTTGATAATCTTGACGTTGATTTCTTTCGAGTGGGTATCAATTCGCTGCTGTCGCGCTGGCAAAAATGCATCGATCTCCACGGGGATTACGTTGAGAAGTAGTGAAAGAGTGAACTTCAATCCGTGTGAGTTTCAAATTTATCTGATCAAAACTCTTTGAGTTATGCCCCTTTTCCTGTTTCTTTTCGGACATCCCTCGTAATAATATATTATATATATATATATATATATATATATATTGTAAATTAATGTAAAGAAAGAGAGGAAAAATGAAAGTAGAGAGAACATATGGTAATGGTTCCCTTTATACAATTTCAAGTCCACGATTTCTTTCATTCATCATTGTAAATTAAAACGTAATCGTTACTTTTGGCCCATACAGACAATCGAGATAAAGACACAACGCATGGAAATCAGTAATGATGGTTTTCAAGAGAGAGTATCGGTATGCTTCAAATTTTAAAGCTTGTATAAACATGATTTTTGTTGTTTGTTTTGTTCTTGTACTTCAAAGATAAGAAAATTTTGCTGGAGTTGGTGTTTGGATTGTTGTTCAATTCACTCAGCAAGGTTGGGCATTGATTCTCCCAGTGTTTCAGACATGTTTTGAAGTTTTATTTGGATCAGTTACTGAATATAACTCCGACAATGATAAGAAAGAGAAAGAGAGAGAGAGAGAGAGAGAGAGAGAGAGAGAGAGAGAGAGAGAGAGAAGCTCCATGAAATAGATAGTTAGATGTTAATTATTATTTTTTTGTGTGTAATCGGTACGTGCTTTGAAAGATGGAGAAAGTTTTCTTTTAATTGAAGATTTGCAACAATTTTCCTATTGTCAGTGAAATCACATAAATACAGAAGAAGAGAATGATAAAAAACACAACCAATATGACAACAGCAATCGCCAGTAAGTCAAGTTCCAAAAACTGATATAGTTTCATTTGTTGAGTTGGTCCTCGCATGTAGGCGCCGCCATATTTCATCACGTGATCTATCCAGTAAGCCGCGCGCTGATCGGGGCGAGAGCTGTAGAGCTTCCGATAAATTTCTGAAGCTTTTTTAACATTTCTTTTCAAAGTTATATTGTTAACAGTTTCCACCATTAAATGTGCTAGCTGATTCGAGGTCAGAGTTCTAATATCAGCTTGGACCCCAAACATCCGAAGTTCCACTAAGTTGGCAATATGGAACTGGTCAGCATGTATTGGCAGACACAGCAACGGAACACCGTGGTAGATTGCTTCGTACACTCCTTTTCTCCCACAGTGAGAGACAAACAGAACTGTTTTGGGGTGCCCCAGTACATCGTTTTGCGGTACCCACTCAGCCAGTTTTAGGCATTCAGATTTGGCACCGTGCACTTGAGTTCGCCAAAGCACACGGAAATGCGTCTCCTCAAATGCTGTTGCCATTTTGGAAGATATGTGAGGCGGTATTTCCAGGACGCCCGTGCCAAATGATACGTAGGCTACGTTTTCGTCACAACCACTATTGTAACCTCCTCTGCAATAATACGAATCACAGTGATTTTGAAGTGGGTCCGCATCTGCTTTGGAAGAAATCGTCCTATTTTTTCGACGAAGACTAGACACATTCTCCTCACAAATATTATGGTTACAGTTTCGAGAATCGATACATTCGACAAATTTTCTCAGATCTTGCGGTAAAGGCTTAGCTGGGCGAGGCGTTAACCCCCCAACAAGTTTCATGTTTGGCAGGTACGGTAATGCAGGGTCTAAAATATGATCTGAGGAATAGATGAACAGCTCAGCCCGGGAAGCCAGTTCAGCAGGAGAAATATGTGGTCGTCTCGATAACAAAGGTAGAAACGAACCAGAAAACCAGAACATAGAATACAGCGAGAGAAACTGGTTGCTTACAGCAGTGGTGAATCTGAAGAAAAAACTCTTTTGTGGTGAATATTTTCTCCTGCTGAGCTGAAAAGGAAAGATGGAGTGAACTAAAGGAGCCCTAGATGACAACTGTTCGCTATACTCACCGAAAATAACAAAATCTGTGTCTAAGGAGTAGGGGAACAGTAAGTTACTTGGACACAAGGGATTATATTCTACTACGAAGAGATCTGGTTGTAGTCCCTGTAGGTGAAGCATGAGAGACGCATTCGAGAGTGCATCTTGCATAACAGAGGCAGTTAGTTTCACAGACCGTAGCGAAGCAAAGATGTCTGCGCGATTGAGTCCTGCCCAGAAGTTATCTATCTTCTTCTCCGCAAATTTTTTGTCGAGATCACCAAAGTTTCGACCATAAGTGAGAACTTTGATCGGTGTACGTGACACTTTATTCGGCGATTCTTCTGGCTGCATGTCACTATCCTCTGCTCTTGTGGACGATGTTGTTGATTCAGACGAGGGTGATGTGAAGCCCAGATTGTTCCGAGCTACAGAAGATTCTGGCGCGAGGAAGTAGACGCGGTGACCTAGTTCTGCTGTGGCGCGGGCGAGGATGGCAGCATTGTGCAGATGGCTGTGGGGAATGAACGGTACAAACACCACAGTTTTCGGACCACTTTCGTTTCTGAGTTTGAACAGCAAACTTGGAAGTTGTGTGGTGTCACCGAAATGTCTCTGGTAAAAAGCGTCGCCAAGAGGTTCAAATTTTTTTGGATGCGGATCGCTTGGAGAAGTAGAACTGCTCTCCAGATTATATTCTTTTGCACATTTAGACGATGTTGAGTCAAGGGGACGGCCGCTAATAGATTCACCACACGTTTTCATTTTTGTAAAGTCCGCAGAAAAGCATTGATTAAAACACGATACGATGGCAACAAGAAGGAACCTGATGGCCATTGACGTTTTCATAGCTGCACTATAGGCCATGAAATGATAGTTTTATAAATTGAAGTTGCTTTGCCCCAAAAACTACCGATTATGTCGTCAAAGCATATGATTTACATTTATTACGATCCAATTTAACGGGTAATAGTTATTTTTTAAGATTTTCTCGTTATCTTCTAAATGTAAACCTATTAATTTTTTTTTCAAATGTTATTTTTTTTGATACAGGCCCTATTTAATATCACAAAAAGATAATGAATAAATACATGAACAAATACAGAAAAGAGTAAAATAATACCTCTATATGACTTTCTAGTTAAATACTGTTAGGTTTAATTGATTGTGCTTTATTTATAAAAAAAAAAAAAACCAATAATAATAATACATATACAGAATTTTTCTAACCACTTCATTTCTTAACTGATTGAATGATTACATCTACCTTGCACAATGAGAACAGGTACGACCAATACGTTATGCTTAACACTAAGCTAAAGTTCTGGAGACTTTACACTGTAGTGGGTTTATACAAATAGTGAAGTTGAAACGAATGTCCAGTCTGTGTATTTTCTTGCGAGCTGACCCATTCAAGAGACAAAAATAAGTGATCCCTTTAAATATGTATTATAGATAAGGATCTTTAAATGTACAATAAAGACAAGTGTTTCAAGTGTTACGTGACATCGCAAGCAAAAGAAAAGAAAGTTAATGTATTTTTTTTTTTTACCGTTTAATCAATATCGCAATACGCAGAGAAATAGCATGACAACATAACAATAATAATTCATGACGTACTGTGATACCCACAGCAGTCGCGATTTTTAAATTAGTATCGTGGGCAATGGATAGTCTTTACTGTTATTTAGAATAAGAGAAAGAGGGAGAGAGAGAGAGAGAGAGAGAGAGAGAGAGAGAGAGAGAGACTAAATTCATCTGCATGTATACTAATCAGTAATTGGACACATAATCCCTTAAACAGGATGTGGCCAAAGTATAAGCCTTTCTTTGTCATTATTTAATTCATCCTTTATTGCTACCAAATCCTTGTCAACTTAATCACTAAGAATATGTACAGTGTATTAGTTTTAGTCTGTCTTCATGACATTTTATTATCTTCACTCTACATAAAGATTTTAACAACTTTGTTTTGTTTTCATTTATTGTCACCAAAGTGATATCTGGCTCTTAGAAATCACACATAAGCTAATTATAATATTTTTCAACATCATTTTATTACGCTTTCTCAAGTGACAAAGAAAAACTGAGTAATGCGATTCCTGTTTTTAAGCAAAAGAATAATTGATGAATTTGAAGTTGTTTTGGTTCGTTTTGTTGTTTTGTTTTGTTTTGTTTTTAATTTAAAGGAGGCAAAAGAAGGAGATATGTGGAAGTAGAGGATCTAAGTTTTTCTTGCAACAGCATTACAAATATGTGCTAATATAAATACAAAAAGGCAAAACTGTCACTCAAAAAGCACCATAAATAATATTAAATCTACGATCCAGAGAATAAGTGCTGTCGTTTGATGTCATTTTTTTTGTTTTCTATATTTTCTTTAAAGGCTTACAATTCCTTAGACCAAAACTATGAGCAATCAAATATCAACTATTGCGGCGCCTCTTGGCTAATATTTCGAATTACACGTCAATTACATTGCATTACAATTTTCGCCCAGAAGCATACATTTTGTCAGAGTTAAAGACATGATATTGACATGGGCTATCGTTAGATCTACGGGATTTACTGCTAAACCTGAACTTGTAGAGAATTTCACCGGGAAGGTGTGGATGTTTCCTCGGTAAGGCTGAGGGTGCATAGGTGTCCCGTTTTCCGTTTTTCATTCTTTACTGCCAGTAGCGGAATCAGTAACTTATCCGTGAATATGCAAAGTTTAGAGAGTGGGTGAGAGAGCAACATAGAGACAGAGACATTTAGGCAGACAGACAGAAAGAAAGAGAATGGGATGAGTGAGAGAATTAGAAAGGGAAACGTGAGAGAAAGGCAAGGGGAGGGGGGAAGGAAGAGAGAGAGAGAGAGAGAGAGAGAGAGAGAGAGAGAGAGAGAGAGAGAGAGAAAGGTTATGAGAGGGTGAGAGAGCGCAAACCATTCTTTCCTTCAAAAAGGCTAGAAACAAAACAGTTCAGTATCAATACAGTTTGATAGTTGAAGAGCCCTTTCACAAGTCGTACTCGAATTCATGAAAATAAGCTCCCTCCAGATTTCACAGCGAGTTCACTAACTATTGTGTTACTGACATCTTAAAAACTGGGCGCAGTCAAAGCGCCTACAGCTGACCAATGTCCACCGCTACATTGTACTACATTTGTGTTCAAAGTGAGATTATGGAATCATTGACTGACCAGCCATGGATATTTATTATTAAGTAGGTTTTATTTCGAAGTCAAACAATACTCTCTCTCTCTCTCTCTCTCTCACTCTCCATCTATCTAGCTAGCTAGCTATCTCTCTATCTATCTCTCTTTTTCCAAGTTTTTTGGGTTTATTTTTTT
>BLXT01000514.1:610186-623476 GCA_019648995.1 Plakobranchus ocellatus | reverse complement strand
TTTTTTTTTAATGAAACCAAGGGATGAGTGCTTAGCATTGTTTGAACCCTTTTTTTTTTGTGAGTGACCTATCGCGATTGTCCACTATGAGAAGGTCATGGGTTCATTTCATGATTTTGTCAGATTGCGACTTGAAAATCCACAATGAATTCAGTGGCTCTTCCGAGAAATAGAATTAGTTCAAAGACAGTCAAATATTTGGTCTGACACTGGTTTCAATGCTGAGTAGAAAAATCAGTGAAACCAGGTTTCAGCAGTTTCAAAATCTATTTATTTTAGTTTTTTAGTTTTATTTATTTTAATTAAACTGACATTTGGACTCTCAAATTAATACTTGGCAACTACTAAGCCATCAAAGCTAGACAGGAACGTAACATTCCCAAAAAATGACTACAAGGTGATTATTATATGGCGCATTCCAACCAATATCGGAAGCGCCAGTTTGCCCAGCACCTCTCCCCCACCCACAATTCAACTTATCCTTTTTATTAGGCTTCGCAGCAGCACAAAGCATAAATAACATAATATGTCTTAAAAATAAAAGCACGTCCCGGGAAATTATTACGAAACGCACCCTTAAAGAGGGCAAAGTAAATTTTGATTGTTTATTGTTGAAAATGTAGACTTCATAGAATTATCAAGTCTTAATTTTCACTTTAAAATATCATCTTCTTTAACCAAACTAAACTGTTAAAAGCTCCTTAAATAGGATGTGTAAAGAGAGACAACCATTGAACAATGTAAAGGAAACAGAAATTAGTATACAGGTACTTCAATCCTTGGTATGTAGGGTTTATATTCTTCTATTATTGAAAAAAAAAATTACATGTAAGATACTTTTTACTTCAGTCAAAGAGAGAAAATCATTTCAATTTACAAATAAAGAAATGTAAATCTAAAGTGTAAATATTCGCTTGCAAATTAAGAAAGAAAAAAAAAATGCTAAAACCAGCTTTTATTGATCTTGCTCAAGTGTGAATACTGTGATTTCTTGGTGTTCTGTCCGGTCAGGGGATTCACCATTAGTTTAGCAATTCACCCCAAAACAATGCTTTTGTCTCCGGCACATTTTACACAAATCAGTGGCAATCCTTGTCTTTTTCCATAGGGGCACTCCTCTTGGAGATGATCACACATTTGGGCGCTCAACACCTCTGTCCATGTCTCTCTGAGTCATCTTCATGAGAAAGTCGACCTCCCTGAAATCTTTATCTACGTTAAAGGCCTTGTAGAAAAGAAGTTTAAAGTCTTTTCTAAATTTCACTCTTTTTGTATCTTTAAGTTTTGGAACAGGTGCAGTTTTACCCACCGTGACACATTTGTCCCATTCATTAAAATCTGAAACCCCCCATCTCAAATATTTTTGGTCCACCTCCAGCTGTTTCAAGGATTGAGACCAGGTCATTAAAGTTGTATATAAATCCTCTTTTTCTCATGTTTTTCACTACAAGACCAAGAAATGAGCTGCACGATAAATATGTATGGCCTGATTCCAGGTACTTGAGTGTGACTGAGTGCAGGAAGGGATTGCTGTTATGATTCACCGCTCTGGCCACAGATGTGGACATATACCAGTTTTTGATCAGGCCAGAGCATGTTATAACACCATATCGTCGCCACAGAGTACAATTGTGGTATCTCCACTCAGTGCCATTTTGAGATATTTGACTTTTAAAGTTTTGAGCCTTTGTAGCTTGGCCTGGATTTTTTATTCTTTTCACAGACTTGGCAGATATGTTGCACATAAATCATCTTTGCATCTGCAAATAATTTTTAAAATCAAACGATCGGTTAAGCATAAAAATAAGTTAGTTCCTAGGACTTTTACGTCTTGCCTCAATAACACTGAAAGTATATATGTTGTATCTCCAATCCATCGAAAACAATCTTATATACAAATGTTTGATGGCAATAAAATATGATTATAGGGTAGATTTGCATAATTGAAACCTCGTTGTATCTGCGCGGGTTTTTATTTTTTATTTGCTTTGTTTTTAAAAATTCCATTTTAAAACTTTTGTGAAAGAATTGACTTTGGGTATACCGGTACACATTAAGAAAAAATTCAGATCGTGCATAACTAATTTATGGCACAAGTTACTAAAATAATATTTAACCCCAAATTATTAATGATTTCTCTAATCTCTAGAATTTAGGTTTAACAGTTATCCCCTGTACTTATGTTACATTATTTTATGAAAACATCTCATTATCAGTTGTTTGTATAAATTAAAACAGTGCACAAAAACAAGAAGTTAAATTCATTTACCACAACCACACCACTACTACATGTATAGAAAATCCCACTCAGGAAACACATCATATTGTTATTGTGAAACGAAAGACATCCAGTTTATTGATTTATGGGAGAGATCTGTTGTTCATATAGACTTTTGGTTTCTAAACACATACAGAAGAAAATGCTCAGCAAAAGATTTAAGATAAAAAAACGCATTCAGAACCTTAACCAAAAATCATAAATTGAGGGCTAAAAATGATCATCAGATAAAAGTTTCGATAATCATTTAGAGAAAAAATTGAAACTTTCAGTAAACTCAAAATAAAATTCGCAAGTGATATTTCAAAACAAAATTCAAGCTTTGCGAAAAGGCAGAAGTTGACCATGACAATATAATATAATGCTGTTGTCGAATATCTCAGGATTTGCTACAAAATGTACCGGTAGTCTTTAAAGCCCACCTACAGCTTTATGGCTTTAAGCCCAGTCAATAAAATGAAATGGTTATACAACCAAGATAACTCGGACATTATCAATGCGAATTTCATTTTGAAATTTTTGGGTTCTGGTAGACATCGTATTGAGTGCATTTTGATTTACTTGTACTGCCTCATGAAATCTCTGTCTCAATTCTCTTTAACACGTCAAAAAAATTCACAATGCAAGACAATATACCGCATGAGTTTATGATATGTATTTCCGTCATGTAATATTAATACACCACATATAAAATGTATCATTCATTCAAATAAACACACTGTTAAAAGCTTATTAAGAAACATTCATTGAACTTGTGAAAAGAGCTTGTTTTTGTTATGAGAAATTAATTCACACATGTAAAGCAATTAACGTCAAATCACATTTGATGGGCATAAGGGAAAAGATTCTCATGCTTTGTAGTCTGTGTGCATAAAATGTATAAGTTTTACTTCTTTAATTAAAAAGGTGACTTACAACCCTGGACAATAATAAAAGTATTATGTGTGGTTGTAAGTTTCATACGAAACACAGTTTTCGTGCATTCACAGTCTAGTATGGGCATGTGATCTAGCATGACAGAAATATCCTTGACCTTTTTTTTTTAGATATCAAACATTTTTTTGGATGTGGCTGCTGCCTTTGGTATGAATATGTTGCTGTTCAAAGTAACGAGAGTTTTTACTATGCTTTCTTGTAATTGATGGTCGCACTGACACAGTTTTGAAAACATCCGAATGGTGTACCTTATAACTGACATGGTATGGTTGATCTACAGTATACTGAATATGTTTTATCTGAGTAAAAGGAATCTGTGAAAAAACAAGTTGCTTAGCTGATGTCTCAAAATGAAAAAAAAATCTGAGTTTTTCATTTGAACAATTTAAATTTCTTTATACTGTTAAATTGTCTCATAAGTCCAATTTGACTGAAAATTTCAGAATGTCTTGTGTTTCTCTCAAGGACACTGTGAATGGCGTCAACCTCCTGTATACAGCCATGCCCGGATTCTGAAAAGTTCTGTGTGATCGCATGGATTTGTGGATGTTTAGCTAAAAAACATTTTAAAGCAAATGCAATTACACATTTCCTATTTTGAGGCACTCAGCTGTCCGTCCAGAGAATGACATTGCAGACGTCAATGGTTGTTTCAAGCATATTATACATTGCCGATGCAATGTCATTCCCTGCTCAGCCAGATAATCCTTCATTCCATATAATGCAGTAGCCTTTTTTATCTTTGGAGAAATGACCGGTCAAATTGTAGCAAGATAGCTTGCGCCAGTAAAAAAAAATTGGAAATTTGGGCTTTGGGAAGAGGTGTGAGATTTTGCATGTCGAAAGATAATATAATATTATTTCCATTCTCTCTATCTGCATTTCTTTCCACCCTCGACTCTTCTTTAGCTTATATATGATTTGCAAACACTTGCTGTTCTATGTCTGAAATGCTAGATTCTACTCCTAAATTTTTTTTGTCGCATCTGTCTTTTTTTTGGTTTTTGAAATTCTGTATTGAAAATGCTAGAGTACAAATGTTTCTTAACTGGTTCTTCTCTATCAGTTTGACAGAACTCAACATAAAGGTCATACAATTTAGAAATATTTAAGTGAGACTCAAAATAAAGTGTGGAAGAAGTGGACCTATAATAGTGGGACTCCACTACAGGAATACTTTGGATGTGTTGCCTGACCAGGTCTTTTCTTTCATCAGGAATTTTATTTGACGCAGTAAGTCCTCGTTTAAGAGGTCGAGGTACTGGCGTTTCAACCTGAAATATATTTTGATAAAAATACATGATTCTACGATCGCTTATACTTAAAGTAGAGAGAAAAAAATTTTTGCAAACTCTGATAGGAATATTATTCAGGTGAAAAAAAATAAGAAATGCTGTACTTTCTCCGACACTCTTCTGCTTTTATTCTTTTTCTATCTTTTTCTGTACGTTTAGAATTTTGGCATAGTAAAATGATTTGCCTTTATCATTTAGACTCCAAAAAGAATCAAATAATTTTTTTCCTTTCATCCGTTGTTATGTTACTTGTGCACTTGAACCGGCAAAGTCCTTGGCAATCTTTGTGAGTTTCTATCCGCTTTTCCTTTAATGTCCTACCCTTCCTGTCAACATAAGACTTTCCACTCTGCCTCAGCTTTTTTCTCATTGACGCTCTCCAAGACGAAGGATCTCTAGTTCTCTTTCGACTGGTTCTGAGAAGAATGGGGATAAATAAGAACAGTTTTAGAGGAAAAAAACTTGTCATAATATTCTGTTCCTATGCACGACTATTTTACCATTCCCTCCACAAACACTTCTAAATCAAGATGACATAACTATTTTAAACGAACAAGAAAAATTAGATTATCTCTTCCACACCAAACTTTGATTGATATTCATATTTATGGCTTCAACGTTTAACAAGATATGTATGCACACTATATTACAAACTAAAGACATGCCTTTAAAAAGTTTTCAACTCTATACGAATGCCGGGGTAACAGGAGTAGAATCCTTGTTGTTCTTGCCATTAACCATTGTTTTCTTCAATGCCTTTAATTGTCCAGTTCTGAGTCTTGAAATTTTTTTTTCACTTACCAAGATCAATGATCGGTCACTAACTGGTAAGTTGATTTTGGCATTGGTACAAAGAGCGTTTATGGTAATGCATGTACATGTAAATCTGTATTCACAATCAATATTTCACGAAGGAAGTCTATTTCATTTTTAGATGCTTCAGTTATTATAAGTCCAATTTTTTAAAATACAGCTACTATTCAACAATGTCTGGGAAGAAGAAAAAAAAAAAGGTGTCTTGTACGTTGACAAAATTTAAAAAAAAAAAAAAAGCGTTCCGTAATTGCTCTTCTTTCGCTCACAAAAGGACTTAAAATTCAAGTTCCATGTAAACAAAAGGCGTTTTATGAGCCAATGGTGAAGAAAAAGAGCCGTTCTGCCAGCTTAACCTTTTCAAAAAGGCGTTTTTCGAAAATTTGTATGCTAATTTGTATGTATTTTTGCTAAACCTCTTAGACATAGAATACGTTTATGGTATAGGCTCTCTATTTTATAGAATTAAAAAGTTTCGCGCCAAAATGGAAAAAAGGCCTCCCCTGAGCCGACGATAGACTGCTCTCTAGCCCGTTGCTGTAACAAAATCTACGCTCTTCTTTCATGAGGAACAAAAAAATTATAGACACTCGTTTGGTCAACTTGCTGAGATTGGCTACATACTTACAACTTGATATGCAAGAGGCCAGCGGAAAACCTTAAATTCTCTAGCTTCACCGAGAGATAGATTTAGCCATACTCCTTTTTTAATGTCTATAATGTGAACGAGTATTCTGTTTTTGAAATCGTTATTTTGCAAATTCAAGTGAAACCATGGGGAAGTCAAATAAAGTCCTTGTGTGTGGCTGTTCTGGTGTTGGAAAAACCGCAATCTTGGAGCAGCTTCTGTATGGGAATCATTCCGTGGGATCAGTGAGTGACTTAGATTTTCTGGATCTTGGTAAGATCTAAATTCTTGCTTTTACAACAGACTGCCTGCTATCGACAAATATGAGATGGCGGGCCAATGTGCATAAATATATAGACTCTATATATCGGGGATTTAATCTAGATCTAGTATGGGGACAGGCATGACTAAATCTTCTAAAGAATACGCTGGTGCTTGTTGACCATTTGCTCAAATGCATAGGCCTAGGCCTAGGCCTATATCGGAATGCAGGAAGGAAACTTTAGTTCAATACAAGATAATGCAGTTATGTTTAAAGTTGATCGAGCACTTTGTTTAGCCTAGTTTTTTGAATTAATCAATGGGTATAGCGCACAAGACAACCACTTGTCCAACCAAAGTATCTCAAAGTTTCGCAAATCTTGTCAGGGGCCATTGTTTTATCCGAGACCACAAGGCACAAGCACAGAGAATTCCCTCAGTGCTGTGTGCAAATCGACTACATTGCTTACATCTCAGCGTCCCACTAGCTCTGCTACTACAATAAAAACATCATATGAATGTAATCTGAAAAAGAAATGAAAAAAAGGAAAAAAGTTTTTGTTTGGTCCTTAATATCTGAGCAAATGCAAACTATTTTTTTCAAAAAAAAAGAGTCACTAGATCTAGTTTTTTCATTTGAATGGCATGTTTTAGCCTCGCAACTGAACCGCCTAGTAGCAGTTGAAAACCACAGAAGCCATAACTAATGCTTTACAGCTCAGCCGTCAGCAGTCAGCGCTTGGCTAGGCTAGGCTCCCTAAGTGTGACCTGATCAAGAATCCACATCAATAACTAGATCTATGCTTAGACCTAGATCCATATTAGTTCTATTTTTCAATCAAATCTGGTAACGAATATATGCTCATCACATAGTTAAAATAGTACACAATGTTATAGAATTTAGGATTGAAATCTCATGGGAAGCGGGAGGGCTTGGTTTTAATCTATTGTTTTGTAATCATTCGTTCCTCTGGAAAAAAAACTCTTAGATCTAGATCTGCATCAGATTTTTTATCTAGTGTAAATCAAAATCTGGATTAAATTATAATTCTGATTTAAATTAGTAAGAAGTTTCTTGATGTAAAGTCTAGATCTAGAGTCCAGAGGCAGATCATGTCTAGTGTTGTGTTAAGTTATGTTGCCTTGCGAAAGATGTGTTGTCTACCGAACGCTGAGGATAAGGTATGCTGGGTTAGACCAGCAGACAATCTGACCTACTTAAATACTAACAAGGTCTCCTAAGCAGAAGGAAGGTCTATATTCAATTCCCACCATGGACAGGCTCAACTGCATTGGACACAGTGAAAGCTGATATTGGAAGTATTGTACTACAGCAGTATTAAAGAGTTGTTCCCTGATTTGGAAATCCCCCAAAAATAAAAAAATTTACGATTTTGAATTTAGCCTTTTGTCCAAAAATACAGCCACATATATATAGCCTATCCCAGTACATCTATCTATAGGTAGTTATATGGGCTGTTTTTTGTCAGAGTTTGCATCCTAAATAAGAAAATATTTGCACAATACCACCACCAAAAAATTTTGAAAAAATAAAATCAATTTCTGATATTTTTTTTACGTGCTGAATTCAGTATAAATTATGCAAATTATTTTGGAAAACGTTTATAGTTATGGGACCTGTTTATCAGAGGGTCTATTTGAAACAAAATGAAGGCAATTTTAGTCAATTAAAGACAACTTTGAATTTTATAAAAAAATTAACACCATTTTGATAACAACTGGGTATGATAATAAAAACTTTAAAATGCATTAAAAACCATTTAACTGGTTCGTAAATGTGGGCCTGCTCTGGAGAAAATCTGCATAGAATCTATGCATAAAGAATGCACAAAGATTGTTTGGTGTATGTATCATTGCTTAGGCAGAACAGGTACTAATGTTCTCCTTATATGCTATATGGAGATCCATTAAGCAACAAGGAATTAATGAATTACTACATATCTTGCTATCTATCTTATGGTAATTCTATAAAGACAAGTTATGAACAGAGTCTGAACTAAGGATGTAAAAGTATTTTTTTTCCATTATTTTATCTTTTTTTTTTTAATGTAAAATGGTAGAATTTCAATACCTCTCAAAGGATATTTTGTTTTTAAATTTCAAATTGAATGTGTTTGTATTTGGACAGGAAACCCACCCAACAATGGAGGACATTTACACTGCAGTAATTGAGACTGACAGAGGCGTAAAAGAGAAAGTCAGGATATTTGACATTGGCATGTTGGTAATATGATTTATGCTTTTTAATTAGAAATAGTTTATAAATTTTATTAGTGCAGTAAAGCAACGACTGCTGTATATATATATATATATATCTCTATCTATTCTTCCTGTTCCCTTCATTTACCGATTTATTTCTTTTTTTCTGTCTCTTTCCCTGCATGTTTTTCTGTTTCCCCTAATTGCATCAAGATTTTTGTCAATATTTTGAAAGATCTCTTACCTGTATTGCAGATGATACAGTTTTATCAGGTTGTCAAAAGAAAATTACCAATTTGAGCTATCTCTCATTTAAGGAATATTTTTGTCTAAATTCTTAATTTCTTAGATTCAAGAATTTTGATTTTAAGAGAAGTATGTTGATGAGGAACTTTTGAATTTGTGGCCATCCAATATTAAAAATCTCCCATCTCTATGCCTCCCCCCCACATCATCTGGGTTTTTTTTTTTTGGTTGTTTTTTTTAAACCAGGAGGGTAGTGATGCTGAACTTCCGAAACACTATCTCAGTCTACCAGATGTAAGTTACATTATTTTGATTGACTTCATTGTTATTGCTCTTGGTTAAATGGTATCAGTGCATACTTTTCTTTTCATATGCAGTTGTGTTGTATATATTTGCTGTTTATAGAAATCGTCCACCTGCACCCAGCCCAATTGGTGCCAAACAGCTAGAGATCACCAAAGCCTTTACCAGGCTAAATGGCACACACTTAAAAACTATTGTATATCAAACTACCATTTAAATCAGTCACAGTACTCAAAGTATCCAAATCATACAAACTAATTGTAAGCAAGTTCTTCATTGCTCTTGGTATTTTTTTTTTAAGGTATAGAAATCGAAATCTATGTTTGGTGGTAAATAATTCATCTCTAGATGAAATTATTTACATGGAATATTGCATGTTTACCATGCCTACTAAAAAGACATTTTTGGAGATATTTGTATTGTATTAAGGTTGACAAATTTTTAAAGAAATCACACATGTAAACATTACATTGCAGTTTTAAGTGGCATGTTGTGCATGTTTGTTGACAAAAAAAAATTACTTTTCTTTTTTTTTTTTTGATGCTACTTAGGAATACCTTCACAAAATTTTTGCACTTTTAAACACAGTATTTTTTCAGTATAAAATAATTGTTTCTGTTGACAGGAGAAGACTAACAAATTCATCATCTCAAGATACTTTTTAAATGATTTCAATCAAAATTAGGAATTAGTCTTTGGGTTTTTTAATATCTGTAGTCATTTGGGTACGGTGATTTTTTTCTTTTTTATATGTTTTGATTGGCGATTGTTGAAAGTGGGCTATACATACATAATTTTTTTTTTCAGGGCTTTGTTCTTGTGTATGATGTCACCAGCGTAGAGTCTTTCAAGAGATTAGAGAAGTTAAAACGGGAGATTGACAAACATAAAGACAAGAGAGAGGTTTTATTTCTTTGTTTTTGTATAAGAGTAATTCTGAATTACATGATGCATTCAACAAAACCATAGCACATGGTCAAAATTTTAATGGTTGATAAATAATCCTAACTTTGCCATCTTTTGGATTGAACAAGCAAAATATTTCAATAATTAAAAAAAAATAGTATCTGTTACCTTAGATCCAGTACTTTGATAGGTGAAAAACGGTGAAGTATTAGATTATCAGATACCGGTATTGAAAGTTTTTGTTAGGAACCCTTAGAATAATTCACAATAACTTTGTTTGACATTGCCATTGCATTGTAGGCTGATGAAAAAGAAAAATTGATAAATAAGCTGTAGTTTCCATAGAGGAAACTGATCTGATTGTAGTGAATGGTTACCAGGAGAGTGTAGGCCTAGGAACTGCCTGCTTACAATTGATATATTGCACGACATTATCTGTTCTTGTAAACAATGTATGAGTTTGTGTATTATTTATGGATGAAAAACGTTGCCAAAAGTTTGTACACAAAACATAGTAACTTGTCTTCATGAATGTAATTCGCACTAAAAAAAGATGCATCTTAGTCAAAATTTCACCTCACACACCCTCAGAAAACTTGTTTAAGAACAAAGAATTGTCGAAAAAAAAAAATGCATTAAATGGTTGAGGCTATCAGAGATGATGCTATCATCTTGTTATACCTAGCAATATCAAACTTTTCCTTTGTAGCTCAAAAGAGAGCTCAATGGAATGTGCCTTTGTTTTTATTTGTGTATCATTTTTAAATTATAAAATCAAACCTACTGAATGTAAAAATATTAATTTACTTACTTTAAAAGAGGACTGAGAAGAAATGCAGTATAAATCCACCTTAGTCTATTTGAATGCATTTTACTATTGATGTTCTTTTTTAATTTGCAGACTGTAATAAATTTCACATTGTAAGTCTCAACATCTCTCTGTTAAGAAAATATTTGAATTCCTTAGGCCGAAAAGAAGATTTTCAATAAATAACATGATCTCATCAACCAATGAGGATATCACATAAAATGGAATTATTTAAAAAACTATTTAAGCCTGTATTCACTGTTTTCTTTGTGGGAAAAATCTTAACATTTTCAATATATCTTTATTCGGGATTACCAGGGTCATGTGATTGTCATTGGAAACAAAAGTGAGTTGAATGAGAAGCGAGAGGTCCAGTTCGACACAGCCTTGGCTTGGGCAGGAAAGGAAAAAAGTTAGTCATGTGTTGTTGTTGTTTTTTTCATTCTATTTGACCCATTATGTATGTTCCATTTCCCCTCCTTTGATAAGTGAGGGGTCTTGATTAGAATTTGGTGAATTCATAAAAATAGAGAAGCTGCTGTGTATCTGGGTTTTTTGCTTTGTTTCGTTTTTTTTTGTTTTTTTTTTTGTGTGTGTGTGGTTTTTTTTTTTTTTTTAACAATTTCATTTATATCTGGAAACCTGCTGTCAATAAATTTTTATTTATTTTTTTTTTTGGAATAGTGAGACTCTTTGATGTTTATTTAGTTTATTAGGAGGAGAAGTATACTATAGTACTTAACATGCATCAGTCAAAGTAATAGATCTATATTTGTATAGTGTACAGTATTCCTTACATCTGTAATCATCAGTATAATGTGTTTTCTGAGAAAGTGATAAGTAAATTAACATTAAATTGAAAATGGGCCAATGTTTCTTTTTTTAGTTTGATTTTGTAACAAATATGTTTAATTTTATAACAGTATTTTTATCTCACTATTTAACATTACTGAGAATGACAGAAATGTGAACTTAATGAAGTCTGATACATAACAGTCCATTGCAGGTAACAGTTGCAAGATATTCATTTTCCCTAGATTCAGATTTATTGATACATAGTTTGATACTCACAAGTTGTAAGTTTTAGTTTTTGAAACATCTTGAACTAGAGTTTGACTTGTAGGCTAGTCTTCGTTCTAGAAGGAATTGGGTTAAGCATATGAGCATAAAGTTGATGCACAGTAGGTCTGCTTCAATTTGCATCTTACGCAAGACCTCAAAATATTAATTTTGCACCTTTTTATCATCATTGAAGTTAATTGGATCATATGATTCAATGATTTAAATCAAGCGGTTGCTTCTGTCTGCTTTTATCCGCCCTGAGATCTGCAGCGACCCTTCTGTCAAGGTTCGAGCCTCGCCATCGGCGCCCCGGCCTGATGGAAGGCCTTAAAGCCTGAGACCACCTTGTTGTGGACTGGCTATACAAAAACCCATTCTCCCTGCACTTAAACAATAATACTCTATCTTAGTAAGAATTTCAATTTCATATCAAAAAGCCTCTTATAATATTCTTGTAAAAACATTTGTTTTCTTCGTATGTTTTTCTTTTCCTAGTGAGATTGTGGGAGGTGTCAGTAACAAACAGAAAATCTTTAGTAGAACCATTTGTTTGGCTCACGTCAAAGATAACTCAGCCTACAGGTTGGTACTCTCATGCAAATGCCCAACATTTTTCACAAGGTCCATGTAATTTGAATATGTATTGCCACCTTAAAATAAAGCATTCTGCAGCAAAACTGACCATGAAAATAATTACACATAGTTTTATATGACAGCAAACATTGCATAAATTTTATGTTGGATATGAGCAAAGAGTTATCACAATTGCAACTTTTTTTCAATTGATATTGCCTGTGAAAATATGCCTTAATTTGTGGTAACACTAGATAGAGTGGTCACAAACGCAAACAAACTGAGAATGTAAAAAAATTCTGTGGTAATAATTAATTGCAATGTCATTTTTGTCTTAAATCAGAACATGCTTTATAGAGAAAAACATGAAATGTTGCAAAAAAAAAAAACATGTATTTTTGCTCACATCTTTATTGATCAATAAAGTTAAAGTTAATTGATATGAATCTATCTTCAACTTTAGCAGCCACAGCCACGTGGAACAATCATGTTATGGATCAGGCCAAAAATATTTTTTTGTTTGTAACAAATTTTGTGTGAAATTGTCCATTCTGTAAATATGATGGTTACGGTATTTTGTGTTTTGTTTCAGGCAAGAGCAATTTTTTGCCGGGGCGTAAGACTAAATCTTCAAGCAGCAGTAACCTTGATACAAGCTAAGGTAACGGCTAACTAGGCTGTTATTCTTTGCCCACAGTGCCAAGACCAAGTCTAGATTTTGTTAGTAACTGCTAGCTAAGCTGTCATTCTATGCCCTCAGTGCCAAGACCAAGATTAGATTTTGTTAATTAATAAGTCTGAAATTGTAAAGCAGTTAGTTGATAAGGTTGCTTTGTCACCTCAGGTGTAGATTTTTTTTTCTGATTCCTTTGGTCAATCTGAGAAGTTTTTGTTTTTTTTTGTGGGAGAAGAGCAAGGGTTAGGTTATGTTTATCTGCTTTTTTATTTTTGTGATTTCTAT
>BLXT01000514.1:592513-603819 GCA_019648995.1 Plakobranchus ocellatus | reverse complement strand
TTTTGACGTTTTCGGGATATCGGGAGCGGCCATGTCGGTTCGGGATTTTCCCGAAAAATTCGTGAGGGTTGGCAGGCCTGCTATTGCCAAACATGCCTTCAGCATCTAAAAACCTCTCTAACTGAAGCCATGGCTACTACTATTGTGTTATTATGCCACGTTTGCATGTTTCTACTATTGCATATGATGTGGATACCCCTGTCTTTGTTGAGTATCATTTTTTTCTTTCAAATTCTTTATTATTGCTGATCCTTTCCTTTGACCTAGCCCGTGGCTACACAATTTACAGTTGTCTACAGTCAAATTTGGTCCAAATGTTTTTACTTGATTCATACAAACTTGATTCAAGACAGTCTGTAGGGATGTTGTGCTGTATCTCCTTTTGATAGTCTGAAAAGCTGTGTAACATTTCACACACAGATCTTTCAAATGATAGTTATCACTTTTTGTGTTAAGTCCAAAAGCAAATAGAATATCTGATGATAGTTTATTTTTGTAGCTTTGCTTTTGCTTCATTATTAACACAAGTCTTCCACAAGTATGAAACAGATAATCTTACTTTTTCTCTTCCCTTGTCCACTTCCTTCACCTTTGGAAACATCTATGAGGGGAAGAGCATCAATCACACCTTCCTGTGCTTCTATTCTGCTTTGAGCAGTCGGTCTCGTAGAGGCTGGCATGGGGGCAACATCTTTGAAATTTTCTTCCCCTACAACAAATTCTCATCTCATCATAGAGATACCACTGTCGTTTAAGATCCAGGCCTTTAGGTGCACGGGACTCTGGCATGGCATGCTCAGGAAGTTGAGAAATCAGCATTGTTTGCAAAACTTCCTCTGAATCAGAAAATTCTTTCATTTTAACCACACTAGAACCCTCAGTCAATTGAAAATGATATTTTTTATTGTCTTTAATTTTCCTGAAAGTATTTGAATGAAATAAAGTCCAATCAAACATTTTTACAAAGATTTCACCCTTTTCATTGCCACAAAAATGAGCTTTGTTCCCCTCGGATGATTTCTCAATTACCCTCACTATGTTATCCAAACAGTTAACTTCCGTTCTCCGAAATAGACTTTTCACAAGTCCAAAGCACCAGTGGCTTTGGGCCAGGTTGGAAAGGTCAGAAGGATACATCATCTGTTCGGCAAAATCAAAGCTATAATGAATCACTCCATTAAATTTGCATGGTTCATGAGGACTTAAACATTCTAAAATCAGTGCCTCTTTGTTCGTTTAGCAATCAGCTGTGTAAATTGATCTCTCCAATGTGACCTGATTTAAATGATTGGAAATTTTTTGGATTGGATCTGCTTTTGGTTGATCACTCTACTTGGCCTACTTATCAGAGGTTTGCCTTCAAAACAAACACAAATCAGTAGCTGGCTTCATAGTTACAATAAATGGTAAAAGTTGCTTCCACATCTTACAAAATGTTCTATAAACAACCACTCTCACATTCGGATCACCTGCACTCATACTTTTTGCAAGCATTCTCATATGCATCATACTGCACTTTCTTTGAACAATTTGTGGGCAATAGCTTTACGTCATCCTTCCACTGGTAAGGCATTCGTCCTGGCAACATTATTGCACGAACCTCCGCATAATGTACAATAAAATCAACAAGCATTTTTGTTTGAGTGAATGTAAGAGCATGATGTGATCTTTTTTTAGAACTTTTATGAACCCTGGCCTCTACCCCAGCTACTTTGTTATGTGCTATTCAAGAGTCCAAATTTTCCTGACTAATGCCATGTAAAAATTTCCCTGCAGATTCTATAACCATGATGCTTATACACTGTGAATTGTGCCTGCCTTTTCTTTTTGGTATGCCTTATTCCTTCAAGTCATATCACTAAATTTCATGCAGGCACTCAGTTTACTCAATGCACACAAACACATCAAGTTCCTGTCGCGTCATCTTCATACATTGCAATTTAAGGGCAAGTACGGCAGAAACGGGTGTTTTTTTTTAAATTGTTAAAAAAATGTAAACTTTGTCTTCCAAAATAGAGTTTGGGTGAAAAAAAGAAGGAAAAATATAGTTTAACGCAGCTGCAGTGTGTGGTTGCCATGGAAACCGTTTGTTTTGGCCGCCATATTGGATCAAAATAGCAGATTTTAGGCTTTTATTACTCGAAATCCAGAGTACTTATTTGCTTTCTATAAACGTGAATCATTTTTTATGACCAATGTAAACATTTTGTCAAAAGCATTTATGAAAAGCTATCTATTTATATTTTATATGAATTTATAAAATATATATATATGCATATATAGTAGAAAAAACATTTTTTCACAAAGAAAAATTGTAAAAAAATCAAAATGCATGCAATCAAAAAATGCTCTTGACAAAAACAAGAACACCATGCGGGTTAGCTGTACGCAAAGTTTCAAGTGAATAGCTTGAGAAGCTTTGGAGATATAAGAGCGTATGTCCAAAAAAAAGACATTTTGAGAAAAACGCAAAAGAAAGTCAGATAAAAAGAAAAAACAAAGTCTACCATTTCAGGCGATGCCAGCGCCGTATGCCTGGCCTCCTTCGGCCTCCTGTAGCTCGGCAAGCAGTTTTCTACGGGCCTCTCTTCTTTGCTGCCGCCTTTTCACCATTTTTTTCTTTGCAGCATACTGGCTGTCATCAAGTCGTTTCTGCTGCCTCTGTTTAGCCAATCTTGTCGAGTCTGCGCCTGTCGCCAAACCATAGGCCTCCATCAATTTTTTGTGTGCCCAGACGGGACCAGCACTAAATTCTGCAATTGCAGATGTAGCTCTAAATCGTACTGTCCTTCTAGTATAGAATTTCTCTTTACTACACTTGCTCCAAATGGCATTGTGGAGGGATTCATTTGCATTTTGTGTGGTAGCCAGCTGACATCTCTTCATTAGGGCGGGGTCGGACAGCCTTTTATATACTGGGTAAATATAGCTGTGCAGCAGTTTTCTGTTCAGTGGTGTGTGTATGTGCACACTGTGCAGACCAGGTGTTTCCTTCTTTGCTAGAGCACTCTGGTAAAAACAGAAGGAGTCTTTTCCTACTGGGCAAAACTGGTGCTGTGGGTTGTTGTCCGTAGAATAACAATGGAAAAGAGAGGCAAGGACAGCTCTTTGCTTCTCATGGGCGGTTGGTGCTGATCTTATCGCCCTGCTATAGTATATGCTAAGCTTACGTATAGCCTTTTGAGTGAGTGTGCCCTTGCCTCTCCCACCAAGAGTTATCTTTCTTTTCGAGCAGTCGGACACCAAGTTCCTCAAGGCTGTCCCTAGCCGCTTGCCTACATGGTTCAAACATTCCTCTTTTTCAATTTGTGCCTCTCCATATGGGGCAACCTCGCAGATCCTGTTGTAAGCCTTGGAATCCCCATCAGACACAAGTGTGACATATCTCAGCTTGTGACGCTCTATCGACCTCAACCATAAAATTTCTGCCACTTTTACCTCCATCATTCCAGAGGTCCCATCAAAATTTTTGTCGCAACCCTCTTCCTTGTGCGTTTCTAGCCAGCGTCTATAGGCATCCGGATGATCTTGCCTGTAGTGGCACACACCTGACAAAAGTCGCTGAGCACAAGGCAATCAATCACCAGGCCTGTCAATACATCTATAACACAGCCAATGCCAATATGTGACTGGTGGCCTCTTGTCAGCCAGGTGCCGTCATAACTCACAGCTATGTCTAAAATCGTGTCCTCATCAATGTCTATGCAGCGATCTCTTGCGTGCTGTTGACGTACTTTGGCTACCGTTTCTTCAAAAACAATCCTATCAACTCTGTCTTGCTCCTTGAAAAGCCTATCTGCAATTTTATTGAATGTTTTAGGGTGTAGGGCTGGCATGTTGCTGTTTTGGCAGAAATATCTAAAAGTAATTGGTCCCAAACCACAAAGAAGGGCAGACAGAACAGCAGCTTTGTGTACTGTGTAAACAGATCCTTCTTCCTGTTTTGAAGAAAAAGTAGAGGCCACCACAGAGTTACAGCTGGTGCAGAAAGCCTCTAATTTCATACTCATTCCCTTGCTCTTTGCTCTATTGACCCTCACTTCTAGTGTCTGGGATGCACATGAGCTACAAGAAAGCTGCGATACTAGATTTCCCACTTGTGAAACGTCAATGATTGTTCTCTCACAATGTTGTTGTAAAGGCGGTTCTTCCTCGGGACTCATGAGAGCAATCTTTTTCTGGGATCGAGTCGGTTGAACTAAAGGTGAGGGGGGGCTCAGATATTGGTGAAGAAGGACGAGACAAAGGTAAAACGCGAGTAAGAAAACGTGAAGAAAGCCCAGCCACAGGTGAGGAAGGCCCAGTTGTAATTAGGGAGGAGGGTCCAGCTACAGATGATGAGGGTCCAGCTTCAAATGATGAGGGTCCGGCTACAAACGAAGAGGGTTCAGCTACAGATGAAGAGGCTCCAGATACAGATAAAGAGAATCCAGCTACAGATGAAGAGGGTCCAGGTGCCGCAGGATAAAATCCAGCGAGAGATGATGAGGATCCAGCAACAGGGGAAGAGGGTCCAGCAACAGGTGAGGAAGGTCCAGCAACAGATGAAGAGGGTCCAGCAACGGGTGAAGAGGGTCCAGGTGCAGGCACAGTCGAAGAATCTTCCCATCCTCTGTAATTTCATTATGCAATGATAATAATAATGACTCACTTCAAAGCAACATCGACTAAAGTCTCAATGATTTCAACTGAAGAACTTATATTTTAGGGGGAAGAAACGCAGCATTTTTCTATGTGAATTTGCAACAAAGCATTGATTCCCGTTCTAACAGATACAATCTATTTGCCTTTCTAAATTTGTATGGACATCGCTAATCTAATGTTAGATTGTTATAATTATTCACCACCAAATGTACAGGGAAAAAATGTACTCACAATTACTATGTTATTGGTATTTGGTGACCTAATTTACACACTAACCCATTTAGCTGTACCATTAGCAAAATGTATTATCTCACTAGAATGATTGGGCCAAAAAAAGATTACTTACCTTTTTTGGAGGCCCAGATCGATACGTCTCTTTTTCCGAGCTTCTGCTAATTGTTTATTTCGTTGCATCACACTGGCTTTGCGTTTTGCCATGGTGATAGAAATGAAACGCTACAAACTATATAATTTACGGGTTAGTACAGAAAAAACAGGCTAGATCTAAATATGGGTCGTCTTGAATTAGCGATGTATGCAATCAAGGTGGACTTGATAACTTTTGCGGCTTATAGATTCTATATCCAAGTAATATAGCCTCACAAAAAACGAAACTGCAGCTAAAGACGAATACTGCTTTATAGTTTTCGATATGATTACACAAGTTAGGACACTTAGGCTTTTGCGCCTCAAAAACACTTCTGACCCATTGCCCCAGTTTCAGTAGGTCATAAAAATAAAGGACCAATGGGCTTGCAAGCAACGTTAGAGTTCATATGCAAATGAAGTCATATGTTACAGGTCAGGTCGCGAGAGGTAAAACGAGACTACCAGCTGATCGTAGAGACTATTCAAAGCGAGAAATGGACTATAGAAAAAAATCATTATAAATTCATATGTCCTTCACCTGTGTTTAGTGTTGGAACAGCCGTGTCCCTGAAAAGTAGACCGTTCCATTGATATGCATAAAGCTATGGTTAGAATAGGGGTGATAGCTTTCCTTGATGTGCTAAAACGGTCATTTTTATGTTCTGGTGCAACGTATTTTCGACATAGAAACTTGGTTACAGTTTTCAAAATTATGTAAAAAATAGTTAGGGGTGTTTCTGGAGCAAAAACATAGAGCAGATGTGTTGAGAAATGGATAATCTTTCAGAATTTCAACACCTTCGAAAATCGGTTATGTGACCCTTATACCCCTTTATAGCCCACTATATAGGGCTGCCGCACGTGACCTTAACACTCAAAATCTCTTCTCTTCAAAATCTCTCACAGCAGGGTCTTCCATCAAACAGTTTGTACATCTTGCATTTGTAGTCTTCGATTGGGGAACTCAGTGTTTTCGTCTCCCAACTCTCAGGCAGCACCTTAGATGCAGTGGAAATTCATCTAAAAAAATGAAATAACAAAAATTGATGAATAATTTTCCAAAGTGGTGAAAATAGAAAATATTGCTTTGCGGCATCTCTCAATTGATCTATTACATTTTAAAAGGCATTATATAAGGTGGTTTAAGTGTTTGGAAATGATTACATTTTTGATAATATCTCTCACCCTCTGAACTTGGTTCATCAGAGAACCAACTCTAATCAGGATCAGCAGCTGGCAACAGTTGTGAGAGTTTGGCTTGAGCCATGGGTTCCTCTTGTGCTGTGGATACAATAAGCATTAAAATTTAAATACCAATTGACAGGAAGGACACATTATCATAATTTCAAACATAAAAATTATATAAAGGAATAAATATCAACTTTATACTGCCAAGAAAAAGTATAATGTGCTTAACAACAATATTGGTACTGCTATTGGAAAAAAGGTACATAACTGGACTTCATCTAGAATCTCCATAAACCTTTTTAAACAAGCAGGAAAGAGAAAGATTGCCTCATTTTCTCTTTTGCTCCTTCTGCTGTTCTTCTACTGAGCTTTAATGTGCCCTGGCTGGCTCGAATTTTCTCCCATACTCTCCAGTCTCAAAACTAAGTGCTCTTTTTACTGTTGAGATTGCTGCTGGTCCGCGGTTGTACTCTGCTGCAGCAGAAAATGACTGCAAATTCTACTCTTGATAAAGGATGCAGGGTTTTTTTTTTTTTTGTTGTTTTTCTTTTTTTTTTTTTGAGCAGTGAGACCAGAGTGATGAAAACTCTCACTGGGATTTTGAGTAGCCTTCAGCTCGCATCTCTTGATCAGGTCATCTGCAGTGAGTCTTTTGTAGATTGGCTCCAGGTGCTTGTGGAGCAGCTTATAATAGAGAGGTGTGTGGACTCTCTTGTTATGCCCTGGGGGGTAATTGTGCTCCCCTATGGCTCTCTTGAAAAAGCACCATGAAGACTTTCCTGAGGGGCATATCGTCCGTGGAATAGCCGTGGAACATGCTCGCATAAATGGCTGACTTCATCTCAGCAGCAGTTTTGTGGCCACAGATCGCTCATGAGTGATAAATCTGCAGCTTATTTATCGTTTCTGCTGTCAGATGTCCACAACCCCACCCACCCCCTTTGTTGCAATCAGAGATTATGTTTCGGAAGGGCTGAACGGCAACGCTTGCCCACATGGTTGAGGCAGTCTTCCTTGGCTATGTCTACATTAGGACCGTATGGCTGGATCTCAACAATTTTATTGTACGCCTGTAAGTCCCCATCACTCACCATAGTTACATAATGTAGCTGGTGTTTTTCCACTGATCTTCTCCACAACGCCTGCCTCCACCTCCATCATACCAGACGTGCCTTCAAAATTTATTGTGCATTCACCTCTAGCAACATGATCGGCTTTCCATCGGTCATATCTCTGCAGTGTTTCTCTTTTTATCCACGCCCCAGTCTTAGCACATACAGCACTGTAAAGACTGAGAGGGTGGGCATCCGGGACATCTATTACACTCCCGATGATGACATGGGATTTGTGCCCCCTAGTTAGCCTTGAGTCGTCAAAACAGACTGAAATGTCCAGCAAATCATCCTCTCTAAAAGCAAGACTGTATTGTGTAATATGTTCTTGGCATACAGTTCTTGCAGCTTGCGAAAATATTGTTTGTCCTAGCATCTTATTTTGAGAATAAATCCTTGATGCGATAGTGTTGAATGTTTTTTGATGCATGCCAAACATTCCAAATATTCACAAAAGTGTTTTAGATTATATGCACCCATGCCTGCAAGTAGCGATGCCAGAATGACAGTCTCATAGACATCAAGCCTAGTAAGTCTGGTGCTACTTGGAGTAAATGTACTGTTAAAATGTGTTTACGTCGAGCTTGATCTAAGGGTGTGTGCATAGCAAACATGAGACGCGAGAAATCGCACGCACTAGAAAATCGCATCTGAAACCAACAATTTTCCTCGCGCATGTTGTGTACACAGCAAACGCGATTCAACAACACGCGTAGATAAAATGGCGACCTCATTCGAAAGAGACTTTTTAATGTTAGATGGCTGTCTATCGAAATTTCTACTAGCGAGCAATACAAGGAGAATTGGTGTTCACGAAATCAACCAGGGAAGACGGGAAAATGGTGAATACCAACACCTATTCCATCAATTAAAGAGGCACCCTGAGCGATTTCACTCTTACATGAGGATGAGTGTGGATACTTTCGATTACATTTTGAAGACAGTGGAATCCAAGCTGATGAAATCATGGAACAACTGGCATGAACCCATTCTACCAGAAGAGCGTTTAGTTGTCACATTGAAGTAAGTGATAAAATTAATAAAATGGCTTTTACTTATGTTTTTATATCATTAACAATAACATATTACATTACTTTAAAACGTCAGCTGTGGCCAACTCGCTATAATAGGGTCCTAAGCCAACATCAATATCAATTGTATAAGGCAAGATATACACCGATAATGCGCTATTACATGCTTTTAAGATGAACCAACACTGTAAATGACCGAGTACTCATTTTACACCTGAGTATGGTGAGAGAATATGAGTAAAAGTACCCTTTCTAAATGACTTAACTGTGCATTTAACGTGCTCAGAACGTTATTTTCATCATAGGCCCCAAGCCAACAACAGAAATGAACACCTGAGATAGACGTGCACCCGATAGGGGAGAGGGGGGGGGGGAGAGATATTACATACTATTTTTTAGGCAGTAGAGCGCTTTCATTGACCAGGTTGTCATTTTACACTTGAGTGTGGTAAGAAAAAGTGAGTAAAGATTATTTTCCCTTGGGACAAAACTATACCCCAGTCCGACGATCAAATCGGGGGCCTTTAGGTCACTGGGCTCAAGCGTTTATTAGTATTATTATACATAACAATTAAATGAAACAAAGAAAACCCCTCGTTATGATTTGATATCAAATTTTATAGGATTTAAAAATAAGATATATGTATTAAAAAAAAAACAATAACGTCTTCAATCCAGAGATCCAGGAACCTTGAAATTTAATTAAAAAGTACTGCTGTCATAAGACTGTTAGCTGCTGTGTGAGGATGGACCAGACTGATAAAATGTTGGTGACACACTTGGCAGTGGTGTTTGCTGTTGATACATTTCAGTATTGCTGACACGAAAGTCTGATGCATGTTGACCCCCAAAAGCAAAATCCTCCACAACGTGCTGGATTCCAGATCTGAAGGACAGTTTTGTTTCTGCTGGAATCCTCTTGATACATGGAAGTAGAGACTTCAGAAATAGGAGATTGTCGTCGCTTTCATCATTCTTTTCATTGCATTGTGTCAAAAGCTGGAGTTTTTTCTCTTCCAGATCAAGTAACTTTTGTTGGTAGAGTACACCAGGACTCGCAGTACTTTTTCTTTTCTTCCCTCTCGCTTGTGGAGTGGGACTGGGCCCTGGTTGACATTCGGAGGGCGATGCAGCAGATGATGATGCAGGAATGTCATAATGTTCATCATTACTTTCAGGGGCAAGTTCAGGAACAGTAAATTGGTTATGTGATTGTGAGTCAACATCACTCACGATACTGTCCAAAGAGCTCTGGCATCGTCTAGGTGCCACAATGTCTTTTAAAAAGAGCATTTGCTGATAGTACTGCCGTTTAGAAGTCTGAGTAGACTCTTCCGCGCCATCTCCTGATCAGGGCACAGGTCTTTTGGAGTACTCTGTCCCGAAGTAGTCTCGAAGGTTCTTCCACTTTTTTCGTACCGTTGAATCTGAAATGAGAGAATGATTTATACCTATAGATTTTATCACGTTTGTGTTCAATCTCAATGTATGATTTCACCATCTTTCATAATACTCTCCAGATTTCTCATAACCGGTGTGTCGTACAGATGCCTTGGCTTTGAATTTTGAATGGGAGCTCGACGCTAGGTGCTATTGTGTCGGAAACAATTGACGTGCTATGGGAAGAGTTGCAACCACTACATATGCCTATTCTGACATGTGAATCATTTCGATCAATCGCTGATGACTTTAGCAAAATCTGGAATTTCCCTAACTGCTTTGGGGCCCTGGATGGAAAGCATGTACTAATTCGTTGTCCAAAGCTTTCAGGATCAATGTTTTACAACTATATAAACAATATTTCCCTGTTGTTCTACAAGCACTCGTTGATGCCAATTATAGATTCATAGCGATCGATGTTGGAGGGTATGGCAAACAGAGTGACGGGGGAACCTTTCAGGCTTCTAATTTATACAGGGCCATATTGGGTGGAAAGATACAAATTCCAGAACCAAGAACCCTACCAGAGACAAACGTTGTGGCACCCTTTGTATTTGTAGCCGATGAAGCTTATCCCTTAATGGATTTTCTTCTCAAACCATATGGAAGGGAAAATTTGTCTCTCGAGGAGGAATGTTTCAACAAACGGTTATCCAGAAGTAGAAAAACTGTTGAATGTGCTTTCGGAATTCTGGTTTCAAAGTGGGGTATTCTGGACAAACCAATCAAGGCAGATACTGAGCTCGTAGACCGAATAGTAAAATGCGTCTGCATTTTGCACAATGCAATCATTGATAAAGACGGCATGGATCACAACTACACCGAAACGGAGCAAACACGCAGTGATTCTTCTGTCATGTGGAATCGATGTGGTCGACCAAGCAATGATGCAAAGACAACACGAGACATCTTCACTGCATATTTCTCTCAACAACCGTTGGAATACAGGGAATCTTAAAGTTAAAACGTTGATTAGTTAATAGATGATATACGAGATATGATGAGAGAAGAGAGAATTATAGAGAGGATATGGGAGAAAGAAAGACGGGGCATATAGAACGAGGAAGTAGAAAGGAGTTGGGAAGTTAGAGAAAATAAATACAGTAAAACTTTGATGTAACGGCAAATACGGGACATTGTTTCTGATGCCGTTATAGCAGAGTGCCGTTACACCAGAAAACTTTATAAGAAAACATAATTGATAAGGGGGGAAAAAAGGGGGTATAACCAATGATATTAAAAAATGGGCGGAGATTGTCTCCCTTGGTTATATGGCTATCGGACGTGACTTATACTAAAGTGCAACGCACAATTGCAACATTGTTCAGGTTTTTTTTTTTCCACTTAAATTTGCAAAGACAGGTGGGAACCAGTGACTTCAGGCCATGCCCCCCATCATAAGGTGCTATCCCTCCCTGTCCAAGTTTTAAGTGTTTTCTTTTTTGTTGTTTTGTTTTGTTTTATTTTTAAGATTTCAATTTCGATGTTGGCATACATTTTATTATTAACATCTAAAAAGAGG
>BLXT01000514.1:580786-591742 GCA_019648995.1 Plakobranchus ocellatus | reverse complement strand
TCATCCATGCCTTGGTGTTCGCCTTGTACTCAGTGGGCAGGGTTTTAATGTTTTTCAGGCATCTTGGTTTTGAAATTTACCAATAGTGAGGAGAGGTAATTTCTCTGTGCCACTCATATTGGTAGCAACAAGCAACGTGATGCGCTCCTTGGGAATCTTTCCCCCAGTTCCTTTTTCACCCTTCAAAGCCAAAGTACGATTTGGAAGACATTTGAAGAATAAGGCCGTTTCATCGGCATTGAAGATGTCATCTGGACTAAATTCCTCGAGGATCTTTTTAAGTTGAGTGTCTTTCCATCCTTCTGTTGTCTCTTGACAGACTGCAGCTGACTCCCCACAAATTCTCTTCATGACAATTCCGTGCCGAGACTTGAAACGGTCCAGCCATCCTGTACTACCAGTGAAACTTGTAACACCAAGCCTCTCGGCAAATTCCTTAGCTTTCTCTACCAAGATTGGCCCAGACAAGGGAACGTTCTTTGATCTTGCGTCTTTAAACCATGTGAAAAGAGCGCGGTCGACATCTTCGGTCTCGGGTCGTCTCATTTTTTTTCTACTTTGAGAAAAAAGGCCTTGTGTGTATGCCGACATGATCTTGTCTTTGTCTTTCAAAATGGTGTGCAGAGATCCACGTGCAATGCTGTATTCCTCGCAAATTTTTGACTGAGTTTTGGTTTTTTTTTCAGCGTCTTCTATTATCGCAATTTTCTGCTCAAGAGTGAGGCACTTGCGCTTCCTGACATCTTTAGATGTTGAAGCCATTGTTAAGATTTAATTTTTGGCAACCGAATTAAAGTTGTACAGATAGATCTATAAATGCGATTTCTTAAGGTCTAGCGCTGATGCGTTCGCCAACTGAGCCAAAAGCAAAGTGATGGGTTAAGCTAAGATGCAACACACTAAACCCATGCGCTGTCTGAATGTATGTCTACACGTGACTCATCGAATTTTCCAAGTCCCTAATAAAAGATTCAGCCAGAGAAAGAAAGAACACTGGAGATAATGGCATGCCACACAGTGCTAGATTGGGGCATCAATACACAATGTGTACTGTAAGCCTGCACCTTCCCTTACTTACACAGGCCCGTAGGCCTACTTGATCGTTCCTTTGTGTAATTTTCCAATCCCTATGCTTCCCTTAGTTACATGTAGATGGATGGGTGATGAAGCGACTGGTTATCTTGCAAGAGAGAGCAAGGTGGGGAAGGGAAGGAGGGGAACAGGGGGGTGCTATCAGCTTCGGTGTTCAGCTTGGCCTATGACCGTTGGCCTGGCCTGTACTATAGCGCTCAGGTAACTCAGATGGCAAAGAGTGGTTTGGGAAAAAAGAGGGAGTGGGGTGCTGACCATTGCAACTGTGCGCGTCATGACTTTTAGTTAGCAAAGTTGGCGCACAGCCACGGCGCGCAGTAGACTAGCCTTCACTCTGCAGACATGAGAGGCATTGTGGCTTATGAGAATGACATTTTTTGTCTTCTCCCTGCCTGTATTATTATTAGCTCCGCCTATTAAAGGGCCGTTATAACAGAAACATAGGTTGTGGGTGCCGTTACACCAGTAATTTTTTACTGTTGTTTAATAGGAGAAAAAAAGGGGCGTGGAAAAGTGCCGTTACAGCCGGGGTTGCCGTTAAAGCCCTAGCCGTTATAAATGGACCGGACTGTAAGTGTTAGAAGTGCCAGGACGAATTAACAGATAAAGAAAAAATATAAGATGCCTAGGGGGTTCAAACCCCGAGTGGTGGATAGTGGAGTGGTCTAGCGTGCTGTTCTTCTCCTCGAGACAGAGAGAGAGAGCGGGAGACACACAGAGAGGAAGAGAGAGATAGAGAGATGGATAGATAGAGAGAGAGAGAAAGAGAATGTGTTTATGTGTATGTGTTGATATTGAAAAAATAAAGACTTACCCTCGACATTCAATTCCTTGCTTATGTCTTTCCAAGCTTTGTCCGTTACATTTCTGTTGGAATGGTCGTTCCTCCTCATGTCCCATATACATGGTCTCTCAAACACAGCAGAAATAAGACGTTCAACATCCATCTTGTTTATATCAATATAGTTAAGTCTAGACGTTCTGTGTCTACACACAAGGGGGTTTATTCTTCCTCCAAGCTACATACCGATGCCAGCCAACTACACGTCACTCGCGCGAGAAAAAGTAGATTTTCATTCCAAAAAATTTTGCCGCCCCTTGGCAATTTACAAGCGGGGCGGGAATCGCATTCGCTATGAACGATTATAGGAGCGATATAGGCACACTTTTCTCGCGAGAAGACTCGCGCGTGCGATTTCTTGCGTCTCGCGTTTGCTATGCACACGCACTAAGAATGATATCATTTGATGGTTATTTTCTTTCCTTTGTTCCTTTAATAATCCTAATCCAAACTTGTAAAGTGTGATGTGCGGGAAGCAATGGTGCTCTAGCAGATGTTGTTAAGGAATGATTTTTTTTTTTGTTGAGAAATAGTCCCCTGTATGCTGCTATATAGGTATCTATTAATGGCTGTAACCGTGAAGAAGTAGTTTGTCCTATAGGTTTTGTGTGAGAGATGGCATTGAGGTAATTAAAAACTGTAAAGTGGAAGCTTCATCTACAACCATGGGGTTATTTGTGCATTCTTGTGTTCGTGTAACTATTGTTTGTGTGAGATCCCTGTAGACAGATGACTGGGGGTATTTGTGGCAGTGGTTCCCTATGAATGAGTGACTGTGATATGCCTGTGGTGTTATTCTGTGCCTGTTGAGAACTGTGTCTAATGATGATGCTATCAGTCAATCAATCATTAAAAGCCCTGCCCTGGGTTGGAGATATGTGTGTGAAAGAAAAGAGAGGAGGCTTCTGTCTTGTCTTGTGTATTTGTAGTGTGTACTTATCTATATCTTCCCTGGTTTCAGTTTTTCACTAAATGCTAAACAGCCTTCCTCAAATGTTGACCTCTCTTGCAAATTTTGAAACTGACTCTATTGCGCCCCATAATTTTTAAGACTTTCCCCAAATATAACAAAAAATACATCTGCCTGACTAACTATTTTAGTGACTAACCTGTGTGCAGCATCTTCTTGTAATTTGTGATGTTTCAAACCTCTGCCTTGTAAAATAGGCAAATAAGGTGGACTGACTCAATCTAACTCTATGTCTATCATTGGTGCTTGTAGTGAGTTGTAGATCTTAGCAACATCTTTTTTCTTCCTCTCACAAAGCTGCATAAAGGATATATTGTTGGTGAGTAAGCATGCCAGTGACCTGGGTTGATGCATAGCTCGTCGTGGCCACAGACAACACAGTCAAGGATTGGTGCCTTGTGGGCCTTAGAGGCTATATATCTTGCACATGAAATCATAGTCACCATTCAGAAAGACCTTGATGTTTTTATCTCTCCATGAATGAGACTTTAGTGCTTTAAGATCCTCTTCTAACCCACCCTGTATAAATCTAACAATGTTGTCGTGTGTGTGTTTGACTGCTGCTATTGCTATTACTACAGTGTCGTGAGGTGCATTGGGTTCCTCTGTGTTTGCAATCTGGAGGGTAAATTTTAGAGAATTTTTTCCATGATCGCCACCAATTTTTATCCGAATTTCACTCTCAGGGATTGATCCATTGTGTTATGTGAGCATGTTTTAATAAACTGTCTACAAACTTGGGTACATTTTAAGATCCTACCATACCGAGCTAAATATTCTATTTCTTCCTCTTTCAAAAATGATCTCTCCTGTTCATGAACAAAATCTGATCCTATCTTTCTAAAAAGTTCCCTAACTGATTCCTCATTCTCTAAGTGTACACTACTTTTTTCAATAAACTACCATGTTTCCTACCCTGCCTCCAACTCAGTCCTAAAGCCTCTTTCATCGCTAGTGTGTGCTATTGATAAATTCTTTTTTGTTGTGTCTACGTGTTGGTATGTTTTTAGTTCAGTCACTAATTTTGTGTCTGCAGATGTTTCTGATTGTCCTGCAACACATGATCTAACTTGAAGGATTTTTGTTCTTCTTTTTTTTTTGTTGGTATCCTAATTAGTGAAGTCTGTTGTCTTGGAGCTACTATTCTCAGAAGTACAAATGGTTGTCCCTTAGTTTAGCATTTGATTATTTGGTTTTTTGGATCGTTATGAAGTTTTAATCTCACTAAATCTCACTAAGTAAGTGTGTACTTTTTCTTCTTCTTTCTATAGAGATGTGTTTTGTGAGAGACTAAGTGAATGGCTGAATGTAGTTTCATGTTTTGTCATCGGTGAAGTTGTACTGTCTATTGTGAGTGGTTTTGTGGGTTTGAGTGGTGTAAATTCTGCCACAGAGACTGGGGAGATATTGAAGCTTGTTATTGCATTATGTAGACTTAAAGGATAGAGAGGACATGACTGATAGGCAAAACTAGTGGTCTATATTTGTTGAGCTGCTTTGTCTAATGTTACATGTCATGTTATTGTTTTCTTGTGTATTCACATTATATGTGTCTGGAAGGCTAATGTTTGGTGTCTGAGCAGACTGTGATGCGGTGAAAGTGTTTGTTGGCAAATAACTTGTTTTACGACTGGGTGTGCATCTGTCTGATAAGTATGAAGGTTATGGGTGTAGATGTAGGTGTTATCACAGTTGGCAGTGGTTGGATTTGGCGAACAGGACTTTAGCCACTGCAATGTAAGTTTGTGACCGACACAGTTCAAAGTCACGAATTGTCTCATCATAAGTGCACCAAATATCCATTGTACTGTAGATTTGAAAACAATCCTTGTGTTGTGTATAGAAGTGACTCTTTATCTACGTTTTGAAGTCTTTATTGCCGAGTAGCACTTTACACAAACAAACTGAGTGTACTGTTTCAATGTCCTGAGTGACATCATGACCATAAATAAGTAAAATGTCTGCAGATAAAGCTAAACACGGGTGTTGCCTAGCATTATTTTTCTTCTGCTTTTCTGTTACGCACAATTTTGCACAGATACGACAGTCTGTTCACGCATTTCATTCGCAATTCCAGAGAATGCTCCTTCATGAAACAATTGGTATAAAAAATGCTGATTTCTGTGTTTGGAAAGAGAGGGAATACTTAGAAAAAAAATGTTGTATTAGTTGTGCCAATACATAGATTTACGTATCAGCAGAAAGCTTAATTTTTACATATTGCAAAAAAATATAAGATTTAGCAAAAATAAAGGCACGTTTTTTATTTATGGATGTTGAAGAAAGCTTAATTAATAATCTATAATTTGTTACGGGTGGATTTTTTAAGCTAAGTTTAGACACTTGAAACACTCACTTAATAATAAGATAGAAACCCTGGAGTTGTACACAAATTCAAATAAGACTAAATATTTAGAGGAAACGGTAAAAATTGTGAGAAAATGTTTGGAATATAATGATCCCGCGGTCTTATCACTACCCTGTGCCACTTTGTGCAGGTATTGGGCAGGGCACGGGAGACGCCCAATGACTGAATGACCCTGGTCAGGTGTCAGTCTGTCATCGCGGGTATCAACATTCTCAACTAAAGTAGCAAGCAAAATTCTACACTGTGGGGTACAACCCTGCAGTATTGTATGTTTCATGGACTGCAACCACTTTGGAATACCTGGAGAGGTTATCCAGCTGATCTTCAGAGATGAGTTTTTTTGCATGAATAAATTGTTGTCTTGACATGCTTCTGAAATCATGGCCTATCAATTGCCCAAATGAGTCAAACTCATCCCTTGTTGGGGTATCCGTACTTAGGGCTTTCAATTTTTGACAGCCTAACATAGCAAATCATCTTCTTGAGATGTTTTCCTTTTTGCTATCGGCTGTCGCTTTTACAGATTGCCCAAATTAGTCAAACTCATCCCTTGATGGGCTATCCATACTTGGGGCTTTCAATTTTTTACATCCTAACATAAGCAAATCATCTTCTTGAGATGTTTTCGTTTTTGCTATTGGCTGTCGCTTTTGCGATTGAACTTCTTTGGGCACAGGTCTTGTGCTTGGTCCTGTGTTACTTGAGGGCTGATGATAAATGGCCCTTCAGAGTTTTGGTCACAGTGATCATCTGTTCTTGGGGATCATCATTCTGAGGAAAGCGACTAGCAAGGCAATTATCCTGTAAAAAATTGAATTGCAAGTTTACGTAAAGTTAAATTTACATTTTGGGTGACAATTGTTAAGTATAGATTTAGCCACTTTAAAATAAAATTTTTAGATTTCAAGTAGCTAAATCTGCTGGCTCACATTTTTCTATGGTTGGTATTATTTTGATAAGGGTATCCATGCCAGCTGGTTTGCTGTTGGTTTATCTTTTTCCTAGCTCAAGGTATTATTTCATTCCTTTCGTTTGCATTTATAAAAATAATTGACAAAGGCGTTTGGTATTGATGTAGACTCTAGATTTACCTAAACTCTTAATCTCTTGCAAAACAGATAGATCTACAGTGCAAGAGATATTGCACCTCAGGTAAGTAAAAAGAACATTTCTTACCTTTTTTTGCCATTGAGGTGCTAATCTATTTGACTCTTTGAATCAGTGATGCCAAACACTGACAAGAAGGCTTTGATGCACACTTGAATAGGCACTGCAACTTCATCTTGCACAACATTGAATTTGTAGCAGGGTAACCATGTAGCTCTGCTGTTTTCCTGTTTTGGCCTTCATCGTCCAACCGATTAACAATCTATCAAAGTTGCTAGAAAGCTGTCTTGGACATTTTTACTTTCCAGTCCTTTGAAGTGATCAATGAGATGCTGCCTTTCTTGGAGAGTTGTCACCTCAAAGCATCTTAAGTATGTAGAGTGGACCCATAATTTGGGTTGCCAATCGTTCATAGTGCTCTCTCTCCCACTACACATGATACATTCAATTATACCTACAGCAATACCCCCCAAAAATTTTAATAAACTTTTTTTTTTTTTTTAAGTAGAGAGATGAGTTCAAAACTGATTACACACAGACACTGGTGTGAAACAAAACTGATAAAAGTTCAGTTGTTACAGTACCTGTATTTGATTCTTACAGTTGGTTAAAAAAAACCCTGCTCATTTCCATTGCTCTTGACGTTTGTTTAAACTTTTGTGACATGGAACATCTTTAATTAATTAGAAAGGATCACACAAAATGTTGTGTTACTATTGAACATACCAAAACAATCTTTTTTGCAACTGGGTTTCTTCTTGAGTTGGTCTCCTAACATAGCATGGCCCTATTTCTACAAGGGCACCCAGCACTCTATGAAAGATTCTGCTAACTGAACCAGAAAAAGGAATACAAAATTTATTAGCTTAAACTAAATTAACTGTAAACTCTTTATAACATAATATTACAAGATTTTAATGTTTGGAAAATCGAGATGCAGTGGATGTAAATTAACCATCAAATAATGAATAAAGCAATGTCTGTGGATAATCAAAAGCTGCTAGACTTGGAAAGTAAAGTTGGATTAGGAATGAATTTCTTTACAAAATATCCTATGTAATATAATTTTCGTTTGCAACTTATTATATTAGCTTACCACATTTTAAAATCTAAAGTAGAGTTAGATATTGATTTAAAAGTAGATCTAGGTTAACTTTCATCGTATCCAAACCTGAAAAATAAATTTCAGAATTCAGTTAAACTCTTGTTAATATGTAGGCCTACCTGTCGTCTGATGTAGTCCGAGATGCTCACCACCAACAACATCTTGAAACGATCCGCTGGTGAGGTATTTTAGGGTTAAACAGACTTGCAAAAGTGCTAGCACTGCACTGGATCGTCTGCTGGGATGTGATCTATAAGCAATAGATTGCTCTAGCACATCCGTCAGCTGCAGAAAACTGCCCAACTTGATAAACGGTATTTCCTTATTAGTTCAGTTCCATCGAAAATCTCTAAGGGATTTTTCCTGTCTAGGAATACCCTCTCCTGTCTGAGAGCCTGCCAGACATACCTCGCTGCAGCGGCCGTTATTCTAATTTTGTTAAATTATGCCTCATGGCTTAGTAAGGAAGTAAAACTCTTTAGACTACCTAACTGACCCGTCTAAGTTAGTCGGTGTTAACCTGCCATTTACGTCAGTATTAGTGCTAGTCACCGCTTGTGCATGCCCTACTAATGCACTTACACGACTAAGCCGATTTAGTAGGGCATCTAAATTTACTACCTCCTTGTGCATGCAACCGCAGAGGTAAAATAAATGATGTGATTATATTACATGTATAAAGGTGAATGATAGCAGAGGCTGTCTCAAAATAGTAATTAAAGCAGTTGGATTTGTAAGATGGTATCAAACTTTCCTGACGAAACGCCATCCAAGTTTCCCTACAACCATTCTTCTGTTCACCTCTTGAATCCAAAATATCACAGACTGGTCTTATAACTCTAGCTACACTTGTCTCCCTGTCATTCTGAAACCTGCGAAATCGTGACTCTTGGTCTCTATTAAGAGCCTCCCCAGAACTTTCGATAATCTTATTTTCAATTAACTTAAAAGCTCTATCACAGGCAGATGAAAGACCCAACAAAAAATGTGCGTTGCAATACAAAAAGTGTATTTTGACGTTTTGTCCAATTTCAGATTTTAAAAATTCCTCTAATTTTTTATCAAAACATTTCATTGAAGCTGCTCAATCAGTCATAGTACTAGATATTTTCTTGAGAAGCTTAATAAATACATCAATACATCATCAATATCTTCATCTGAATAATCAGAATAGCAATTACACAATTGCTTTAATACGTTGATAATCACATCAAGTATAGTACAAGCATCTTTAGTGGCGACAGGATTAAAGCCAAGGTAGACAGTTGTTTCGACATCCATAGTAATCTGGTGACTTACCATTATTTTGTGGTCATGAGATATGATATCAACATGAATAGAAACATTATCACTTTTAAAAAATTTTTCAGTTGCCTGAATATTGGAAATGACCAGGCCTTCTCTGTTTATATCCAAAGGAGTTTGTTTAGATGGCAATGATTCTTTAATCTTAATTAGGAAGTGTATTCGTCCTCGACGCGTCGAGGCTGTATAACCACATATACAGCTTTGCACGGCTGTTAAGAAGCGCTATTTAAGTTTCAGAGCCGCTTGAGGGACTCTCTCAATAATCTGACCCACTTGTTACCTCGTCAAGGGTCATGCACAACAGGGCATGGGAAATCCCCTTATTGCTAGTACTTTGAAATGTATTGTATTTTTAATCAATTTACATTATAATTTTTTTTAAATTTCAATGGGATTTTTATGTGATATGATTTAAAGACACAATTTAAAAAAGCCATTTTAAAGGCTAAAGACAAAATAGAAGCATGAGTGGAATAAAGAGACAAGATATAGAGCTGTAAAGATAGCAAACAATTTATGACCAGAATGAAAAGGTAAGGTTTATAATTATAAATGTGACCCTTATAGAAACGGCCAATCCACACAAAAAATGTAGAGATGAATGCAAAAAAGTAATATTTTATAACTTACTTGACTAGAAGTTTGCGAAGCCTTTCATTTCTAAGTTATTTGAGATTCAATGCACAGTTGGAGGTATTCATTGAAGATGGATGGTGTGACAAGTTTAACAGCTCAAGAAAAGTTTTATACAAATAAAAGGCTTCGTGCATCACAGGATATGAAGAAATATATACAAGATAAATACTCTATGAAAAATACTTTACATTTTTTTTCTCTTTTTCACTGGTGGCTGAAGAGACTGTAGGTTTGGAGATGCCTGGAGGTGTTGTGATTGCATTATAACTTGTAGCTGTCGTTCTCTATTTTTAATGCCAGCCCCTCTTCTTTCTAATTTTGCCACAGAAGCATGAATGAGCTCACCCCCCTGCTCTCCATGAAAAGCCATGCCAAACCCATACTGTTGTATCCATGGAATACAATGTTTTTCTAAAATGTATTGTTTGGGAATTATTTTGTTATTAAAATGTTTCCTGTATTGAGTCATATTTGTGTTGATGCATGTCTGAATGTGAGGTACAGTGTCTTGTGCCACTGGTTTCCCGTGAGATATCAGATTGTGAATGTCTGTAAATGTGTCATTTAAATAATTGAATTTAATTCTTAAAGCACTGGCGGTGTCTAAAATGCTCTGTTTTTGTGTAGAATCTTGTGTTTTCCTAATGATAAATGATGTGAGATCTTTGTACTCTCTGGCAGTTATGTATTTGTGGCAATGGTTCCCAATAAAAGAGCGACTGTGGTATGATTGTGGTGTTATCTTGTATTTGTCTAAAATTTTATCAAACTGTGAACAAATGGGCCCAGACCTAGGGCTGAGGGACTCAAATTTAAGAGTACACAAATTCTGCTCTTCAGCCTCTAATTGTTCTTGGTAAAGATGTTTTTCTTCTTGCGTGTCCGAAAAAATAATATAGCCTTGGAAAAAATCAATTTTTTCCTTAAGTTCCTCAGCTCTAGGCCAATTATTGCCATGCGAGATCAATGACTCAGAGACACCTCTACAGTCATCCTTATGCTGCAGGCTCAACTGTATATCTATATCATGGGCAGCTTCTTCTAAATAGGCGATGATGCTTAAGTACTATTCCTAATAATATATGCAAATATGGGGGAGCAACTTTGGTTCTTTCTATGTTTGTCATTGGAAGATGTAAAGTTATGATAACGTGAGACATTTTTTTAAAATCCATGCCCATATTTTTTATACCGTTTATAGTCTCTTCTCATTGCTGCCAAAGAACGCAGAGGAGAGTCTCTCTGTTGAGCCTTCGTCATGTAGGACTTAGGTATAAGGCACCACAAACATGGGTAGGTGCCTTGTGCACCTGACAGTCCATATATTTTAGTTAAAAAATCATAATCTCCAAACATGAATAAAACTATCTTTTTTCCATCCCACTCTAAAGTACTAAGATTTTGAAGCTGAGGTTCTAAAATATTCATACATAGTTTTAAATTATTATATGTATCTTTGACTTTAGCAATAGCAATGAGGAAAGTGTTGTGTTTTGAGTTTGGCTTGTCTGTGTTGGCTATCTGTAGTG
>BLXT01000514.1:558326-574548 GCA_019648995.1 Plakobranchus ocellatus | reverse complement strand
AAAAAAAAAAAAAAAGATAAGTACTGCCTGAAATGTATAGTATAATGTATTATATATATATATATATATATATATATATATATATATAATAATTATTATTGGCTGTTTGGTTTGTAAGTCGTATGTTTATGTTCTGCTGAAATGAGATGGTTTTTGGAATATTTTCCTGCTAAAATTTTTAAAACCTCATGGGGATCTTGGTGATGATACAATTGTTGATGAACTTACCCTAAAATGTGCTGGAATTTTTCTGGCACAAGTTTGAGCCCGCTGCCACCGCTTTGCCTGATGAGGGCAAAAATGCCTGAAATCACCTTATACTGGACAGGTTCTATTTTAAGTAATGCAAAGCACTCAGTCCAATAGAGCAAATAATTATAATACATCAACAGTTTTGTGACGGCAGAGACACTGATATATTGATTGAATAAATTTAGCTGCCAAAATATTGAGAATGATTGATAATGATGTATAGAAAAAGTGCAATCATGTTTTTCACTTTTGGTGCAGCCTCATGCAACGAAGTCTCTATCAAAATGAGGTTGTGCAGAGTATGTATTGTCATAATAATGCTTACTGGTACATGTATTTTCTTTCTCAAAATTTATTAGAATGACTTGGACAACTGTGGCCTAGATTTTACATTGGCTGTATTTTTTTTTAAAGTACCCTGTACCATATTTCACAGGTGTGTGGAATACTGTCAAAATTCAATCTATTGGTCAAAGGAGACATTGTTCCAAGAAATTTCTGACTGAAGCCTGATTTTATTGGGATGACTCATTTTTTAAATATTAAATAGCTATGTCTTCATTCATCTAGATTAGCATATCTTTCAGTATATATTGTATGTTGCTTTTCCTATCATGTTATGCAGAGGTAAATATGTGTGTTTGAAGTGCATTCATCATGTCTTCACTTGAGATCAGTCCAAATGAGCTGCAAGTTGTACTTTGAACACTGATTTTTAGATGATTATTAGTAGCCTTCAAAATGCATTTTGTCTCATGCTTGAATGTGGAAGCTGGTTACATATGGGGTGATTATGTGCGGCTATATAAAATTACTCTTTTTGAAGAAAGAAGTGATCAGAAAGAAAAAAATTGTCTTCAAAATTTTCATTTCTTGAAATTGTTGCATGTCTCATCTAACTCATCAGGACTAGTCTTGTTCTTGGCCATATCAATAAATAAGTTAATGTTTATCCTTGAAATGAAATTGGATTAGCAGAGAGACAGCAACAATGTTTTAGTTGTTTCCTCTTGATTTATCAGTCTCTCTCTAGTCTGAATTTAGCTGGATAGTTATCTGTAAAGAACTGGGTTTGTCCTATTTTCGGAGTACACATATGTAGTACCAGTTCAAAATGACACCATTGTTTTATGAATGTTTGGACAATTCTTATAATTCTAAAACTTAAAAGTCTAATTGCACAAAATTCTCTGGTATTTAAACAGTGTTTGATATTTAAATAGGCCTATATGGACAATTTGTATAATTATTAACTAAAATCTTAATTACACCAAAACTCTCTGTGAAGCTAAGGTATTCAACCAATGTTTGATATTTAAATAGGCCTATATGGACAATTTGTATAATCCATTAACTTAAATATTAATTACACCAAAACTCTCTGTGAAGCTAGGGTACTCAAGCAGTGTTTGATATTTAAATAGGCCTATATGGACAATTTGTATAATCCATTAACTTAAATATTAATTACACCAAAACTCTCTGTGAAGCTAAGGTATTCAACCAGTGTTTGATATTTAAATAGGCCTATATGGACAATTTGTATAATTATTAATTAAAATGTTAATTACCCCAAAACTCCCTGATGAAGTTGGGATGTTCAAGTTGTCTATGATATTACTTTATGCCTAGTGAAATGCTCTCAAAGATTCATACAAAAAAAATGTTTTTTGGTGTGTTCTTTTTTTGTTTTGAAAAGCACTTCGTGATGTGATGACTTCATCTTATTTTCTTGTTTTTGTTAGAGCTCTGTGATAGATGTATAGCATTATGTCAAATTAATGCCAAAATGTAAGATGATATTGGTGAAAATGTAGAGATGAAATGCTTAACTCTGTAATTTGAAAATCCATGCCTGCAGCTCTTAAGCTTATAAATACATTATACTTTTACAGAGTATGACAAAACTTTAAAGCCTATTACCATTGGTGGTTGAGATGCTTTGTATGTTACCAGATTTGGCTGTCTTGATAGTTATATTGTGATATTGCTTTGCCGAAGATTCAAGCCTGTAGTGTAAATTATTTGCATCAATATCTTGACCTATTGTTATTTTCTTGTACATTTTTTTTCCCCAAATCAGATCTTGCAAGGTAAATTCTGTAGATATTTTTTGTATAAACTGTCTCAGGCTTTGTGCCAAGGACAAGTTTTAAATGAATAGAACGCTGTGTTTTGCGATCAAATATGTTATAAACATGCAGTGCTCCAAAAACTTCTCAAATTTCTGAAAGTTAATAATCTCTTCATTATTTAACATGGGTGTTTATCATGTTCATCTTATCTTTGCTCTAGCAAAACTGCCTAAAATAAAAATAACCTATCGACTTATATGAGCTAACATTTTTTCCTCCAATATGTGAGATGTTTTACAGTATTTTATGAAGAAATCCTGGGGGAGGGGGGGTTCTTTCTTTGTTTGATTATGTCTCTTGCATCTCACTGTCAAAAAAAAAAATCAAAGCATCATGATTTTAAAATGCATAAATTTTATCTTTTCAATACCTATTGTTTTTGTTTTTCTTTTTTTTGGAGATCTTTTAAAATTGTCTTTGTAATGAGCATAGGACAAATTAATGGCCTTGTAGTTGCACTAATTTTTTTGTTTTCTATTTCTACCTCTGTTTCTGACTCTATCACAAGTATGTAAAAAAATCTAAAAGTTTATTGAAAAAAAATAAACAGCCTTATTTTGCTTAATATTTTTTTTTGCTGAAAAAATTCATGTTTTTTAATTGTTTCAATTTACTAAGTCAAAATTCTGTCACACAGAGATGATGTTAAACATTGAAAGGAATCAGATCTTAATAAATTATTGATCCTTTTTAACTTTAGGCAATTAGTACTTGTAAAACATGTCTCTCTTTTGATTTATGTCATAGACCATGGGTGGGATGTTTTGCTATTTGTTGTTCATTACTGTAGTTTTGCACACAAAAAAGATTAGTATTGTTTATAAAGATTTTCTTATGAGAGGATATGCATCAGATCGATACTTAAAAGTGTTTTTGTTTTTTTGTGTTATTTGATGCTATAAATAGAAACCCACTCATATGCATCTTTGCAAATAAAATATATATACAGTCTCATACGTGAAATAAAATTGACACATTTTGCCAACCTTTTGCGCTTCGCTTCTTTTATTTTTTTTTTATTTTAAATATTTTGTAAACCAACTCCATGCAGATCTTCATCCTAACAAAATTAATATCTCACAAGTTAAAGTACACCCATAAACATACCAGTACTGCTCTTGTGATAGATCTATTTCAAACCTTTTTTTTTTTCCAAATTTGCCTATGTGGTTTTTCCAAAGGAGGATCAAGAAAGTCCAGAGGGTGAAGAGTGGGATGAAATAAGCGCAAACGTTGGGCTTGAAGTTCAATTGAAGAAAAGAATGCCAAAGATAAACACTAGATCTTAAAATCGTATCGTCCTCACATAAATCAAAATGTTGTCGAGACAACCAAGCAATTCAAAGATTAAAAAAAAAAAGAAACATCATGACAAATTGTAAATGGCGATTGGTGATTTGACAGAAAAATGAATTGCAATGCAACCCTTGAATTACTTTACTATGATTATGTTGACATATCAAAATTCTAAGCCAACAGACAAAAAAAAACACCAGTCTCTTGTTAAGGTGTTAGCCTTACTTCACTTCTATCCTCCATGTGTTTCAAATGTGCATTTCTCCTCTGCATCCTTAAATATATCTACACAATGAAATGGTTTGTGCCGCTAAGACTACTAAGAGGTAAGAGTTGAACAAACTAAGATTATTTCGTGAGAAATGGTACTCTTATAACTTACAAGTGTGCACAAGTGACCAAAAAAGATGCCATTAAACACAGCACATGGATGTATAATTTTTTTTAGCTGACTTGTTAGAAGAAAAGAAAGGGATTTAATCATTAACAGGTCAATATATGCAAAATAGTGATATATGAGAATTGTCTTTACGAGTGGAGCACACGATAATTTTTTTTCATGTTATTAGTGGATGGTAGGTCTGTACGATTGTGATGGTGACTTATGCATATGATACACTGCTGAAGCTTCTTTATGTTTTTGACAGTGATGGCAAATTTTCTTTTATCACTTGAACTTAACTTGAAGGATAAGAAAAGTTGAACATTCTGTTTTAGAATTAATTGGCTCAAACTGTTTTTTGAAAGCCAAAAATATGAAGTTGCTGCATGCAAGTTATCCCTGGTCGTTTGTACCCAAAACTATTGAAATTTTGTCCACACTTTTTCATGCTCGTCTTTGTGTATCTCTAAGTCAACTTGATCTTTCAATATCGATTTCATATCATAATAATAACAACTTCGTAATTTATTATTAGATTATATAAAAAATCAATGAATATCTTCAGGCTTCACTGACTCATACTTGAACTTATTGAATTTTTTAATAATTTAGGGTGAAAATTGGCTTGCACGGAAAAATTATTTGGAATCTATTGGATTCAAACCCTGATAATTTGATTTTAGGATTGTTTCCAATTACCAGCAACTCTGTTCCTGCTTCATTATTCTATCACAAAGAATGGAACAACTTTGGTTTGAATTTCCAAAACTCGATCTTTCTTTTTCATTGTGATTAAAAAAAAAAAAAAACAACTTTGTGACAGCCACCACATTCCTCTTGCAACCAGTGCAATTTGGCTTCATATCGGAAATTAGGTTTGCTTGTTTAACTCAAGGCTTTTTCGTGAGTTCTCACAGATTATAACAGCAAAGAAATTGATTCCAGCTTTGGATACTGTGACAAAATATAAATGATATATAAAAAAAAAAACACCTAACTCACACATACAAAAAAAAAACTTTCCCCAAGAGAGTTAATTCTAACAATAGATTCATGATGGACAAATTTAAGACTGATCTGTTTTAGGTGATAAAAACAAACAAATGTTTTATCAGCAAATGACAACTCTAAGGATACATGTACAATTCTGGAAATTGATTTTAACACAAGATATAGAATTTTCATCATTTATTTTATTTATATATATCTTCATTTAAATATTTTCTGATATAATACATTAACATACAAAGACAAAAGCCTCCTATTTAAAATAAAATGTAACATTTCCAACTTTGAAAAAAAATGAAACAGACAGCATTTTCCTCTTAAAGAATCATGTTTGGACGGATCAAAAGATTATTAAATATTCGTAAAAATTTACATACATTTACAGCTTATCAGGGCAGATCTAAAATCTAATTTGTATATAATTTAAGCAGTTATGAAAATACATACCCTATTTCATATCTTGTGGAATGCTTAAGTGGATGCTATATTTAAAATGTGGAAAAATATGCTTTTCCCATTCATTAGTGACAATAAATCTCCAAAAGGCCAATAACACTACAATATTTACAAAACATATTGTGGCACAAAAATATCTGAAGATCATAGTGCTAAACAGATATTGGTAATTCATCAACTGAGGCTCACATTGCCTGCTTTTGTTAGTCCTCAAATGCCAACTGTCTCCCTTAAAACAATCTTGTTTAGCACAAAAGCTAAAAAAAAGTAATAACTCTGGTTCAAAAATTTTCTTTCTTTAAGAGACTTCCCATGCTTTGGTTTAACTTCAAATCATCTGATTCATTAAAAAGCTGTGATTTTTAAAAGTTTTTTTAAAAAATAATTCCTGCTTGATGCATGCTCAAGTAAGTCGATAGTAAGACCCTAAAGAAAAGAGGAGGTGACCTAGGAAATGATTTTGAGTTTAAAGTTGGTTGAAAAAGAAAAAAAAAAAGATTTAGACTTTTTAGGTTTAGATATTAACCAAAAAGAAAATAGTGCCACGAATGTAGATCTACCTCTAGATCTATCAAAACAAACACCATCATCCAGAGAATCCTAGCCCTTTTTTACACCCTCTTTCAATTGTGTATCATTTGAAATCTCATCCATTTCTGCACAGTATGACACTTCCTTATCTGTTTAGAGAAATGCTTTGAAATTTTACTGTGTGAAACTTTTCAAAGGCTTGTCGATTAGGCCTAAGGGTTGAAAATAGCATCCTGAGGCATAAGCATTTCAGTACATTAATCGGGTTCAATAAAAAGAGACATAATTTATAGTAGGGAATAATGACATTCAATCAGAAATGCCCGAGACTAAAGGTGGAGGCCTCTTGTTGCGGTTCTCTGTAGCCAATCTCTGACGCAGAAGACGAACTTCATTCAACAGGGCAATTTCCTTGTCGTCAAATGCTCGTCGGTTGCGCTCAAATGATACTGAAGTTGGACAAGAGATAATTTCCATGAACTAATGGAAGGAATATTGAAATTTGAGATAAAATCATGATTTATTATGTAATATTTTGCAAAGATTTTGTTTGACACTTTACTGGTACTCCTGACATTGTACTAGTAATCATGACACTATACTGATAATCCTTTTAATGTGCAACGTAAGCTTTATAAGGGACTTTTTTTTAATGAATATCAAGAAATGATAACAAATAATTTCTAAAGATAGAGGCATGACAAGGATTTAAAGATGGGATAGAGAAAAGCTCTGTGCATGAGAGCAAGTTACCTCTTGACGCATCTAAAGAAGAGTCAGGGGGAAGTAACTCTGTGTAATCACGCCCAGCAGCTCTTGGTCCTGCAAAGAATGGAACAGCAAAATGTTCACTTTTACTTACGTTTTACTTCTGGCAATGCTGTTTGTTAAAAAAAAAAAAAAATCTTCATCACTGAAATCTAACAATAAACACAACAATACCTCTTTAAATTGAAGTAAATGTTTATCATGACATGAGTTTAAAGTTATGACTCTATGAGCCTATATAAATTGACAAAGTAACTAAATCAAAGGAAAAAATGTATAAAGACAAAAAGAAAAGAACAAAAACTAGCTGTAGAATTGGCTTTAACTCACCGGGCCCTGGTGTCGAACGGTATCGACATGCTATTTGTAGCGCCCGGGCCCTGATGTTGAGTATGTTCGGCATGGCTTTGCGATTTTTTTAAAGTACGTTAACAACGTCATAAAAACTTCCGGTTTTCTCGGTTGTTTTCGTGAATTTCCGAGCTTTACGGTGATACCCGATTTGCCGCGTTTCTCCTATTTTTAGTATTCAAAGTAACGGATTGAACACGGATACCTCCGAACCGGTCGATCTGTCATTCTGAACTCTCTTCCGACCCAAACAATAGCAGAATCATAGCTCATTGTGTTTGATACTTTTGATTTTGCTGAAGAGAGTGATGTTGAGCCATATGAGCTGGAATCAGATGATGAAAATGAAAATATTTCCATTCCTAATCGTTTCGAGAATGTTGGTTTTGTTCAACGAAAATTTTGTCCCCAAACCTAAGTGCCCATCCGATCTCGAACTCTAGATCTAGTTCTAGATTTAGAATCTAGACTAGATTTAGATCTAGAGATTCTAAGAAGTGACAGAGGTTGAAATTTCTTTCTAGAATGTACATTAATTTGAATTTCGAGTGAAAAATCTAGGTCTAGTTACGATAATAAGACAATAAATCGTCATATCAGGTTTCTGTAATTCTAGATCTACTCTGCTCACATGCCAATGTCCCATGAAGGTGAACGTCAAATTAAAGATTTCATGATTCAGGGTGAGATAGATTTAGATTTAGACTAAAGAAGCAGTTTCAATAAAATGATTTTTTATTTTCGGTGACAAAATTTAATTCCAAATGTAATATATTTCTCAGGTTATAGATTTTGTAGATCTGCTTCTTATGGGTCTCTATTGCCTGGAAACGCTTTCCGAAATGGGAAATGCAGGGCATTTTTTAAAAATTGTAAAAAATCAACCACAACACTAAAAGAAATAAAATCAACACATTTGTAGAGCTCTGAGATACCAAAACATGCACAGTGAAAATGAAGTTTGTACTACAATTTAGTAAAGTTTTTTAAAAACTGTCTGAAATGGCCAGTTTTCAAGAACCGGCGAGCCTTGAAATGACCAGGACCCGGTGAGTTAAATGTCTCAAATACAGAAAAAAAACGCTTTGCTAAGGTCAAAAAACCAGATATAATTAATCTGGCTTTTAAAGAATTTCTCACACGGAGACATCTTTATGTGACACTGTCTTTCTGATTTGAAAGGGGTAAAAATGTCGCTGCTTTAATTTGAGTTATAGAAATGTATCAAGTTGTTGGTCAGTCTTTAGGCTGAATGTGTACAGATCAAAGTTCAATCTCCAGATATCTTTAGCCCTTGAAAATGGTACTTTTTAAGTCAACAAAGCAATAAGATGAGTACCACACGTGAAGGACATTCAGATAATGGACAAAATCAGTCCTGAACAAGCAGAAGTGAAACAACAAAATGTTTACTCTATATATCTAGTGAGCAGGGGTGGGATTTCTTTGAACTCATTAGTTGTCCATCTCATTAAACAGACATATCATGTGTAATGAGGAAAGCTAACAAGCTAAGAAAGAGACGGTTACAAAACTCACTCTGTTCTGCTTCTTCCACAACATCCACCAGATCCAGCGTGTGGTGTCGGCCCTCCAATAACTCCTCTTCAGCTGTCCTCATCCGCCTGTCCTTGCTCCCCTCACCCTGTATCCGGCCAGCAGCGATTTCGTCATAGCCCAAGGCTGTTTCTGTCTCCTGTTGAGTTAAAAGATTAACACATACATTTTATATTACTACATACATTGAGGCTCCGAGCGTCAAGAACACAACAGATTGGTATAATGCAATAAAGCTTTTCTCCAGCTCAGAAGCTAAATTTTCTGCATTCCCAACATAAAAATTTTAGACAAGACTTTGATTAATTCACTTCCTATTAAAACATAAAGTTTTTATATCCAAATTAAAGAAGAACTTTAAATTAGAGAGATCAAGCAAGGGAAGAAAAGAGAGCCAAGTTGGTTACTGTTTCTAATCTGGCTGATGTTGAGCTTGTGCTGCTCTCCTTGGTGCTGTTAATGCTATGCTGTAAAAAATGGATGCTTCTTTCTTTTTTTAATTGTGCTTTATTACTTTCTAGAGAAAACTCATACTTAATATGAATACAAATAAACAGAAAAAATGTTTATGAAAGCTTGAATTTAAGAAGGGTATCATATGACTTTGAGCCATACCTACTTATTGTGACAATTTTGCAATTTTGCATTTCTTTTGTGCACTTGAGTTAGGAAAAACAATATTTTCAATTCTATGGAAAGGTATCAAAAACTCCCTTGATTACTCTATTGCTAATCTGCCTCAGAATGTCAGTGAAGTTGAAAATTATTTGAACTTCAACATTAGAAGAAGGAATATTTGCAATTTGCATAACTAACTGATTATGATTAAAAATGGTAGGCATTACCTTGACAACCATCTCTATTTTTTTCTCTAATTAGATCAAGGCAAATTCATTGGTAAATATTAAAAATGCTTGACTCAAAGCATGAAAAAAAAACCCACCCTGAGGTGCCACCCTTCCCCCTTTCTTTGCTGAAACAAAAGAGAAGATTAATTTCTCTCCATTCATTTTTCCCTTACAGAGAATAATTTACTCTATGAACACGTCAAGAATGAAAGCAAAGACTTCACTCACCTTTTGAAGGTGAAGATTGTTCATGAGACCATAAACTTCACTTTCAAGAGCTCGGTTTTTTGCTGTTAACCCAGCCACCTTGAGCAGAGAGGAGAAAGAAATTAGTCTTAATATACAACTGCTCAGGTTCTTCAGATTGATATTACCTTAAAATCAAATTCATGCTGATTCTCATTAATCCGATTATTTCTATAATTAAGAAATGATTAATAATTTAAATTGGCTATATTTGAAGCCTGATTAATTTTCAAATTAAGAAATGCTTAAAAATTTAAACTGGCTAGGATTTGACGTAATTTTTTACCTCCAATAATAAAAAAAAAATTTAATATACTTTACATTTTCCAAAATATTTGCAGGTGCAGATTTTTGGAGTCTGCGAAATCAATTGAACATTGTATAAAACCAAGAGCTTCAAAAACAAGGCTGTTACTTATTAGCAATGGCTAATAAGTCTCATAAAACAAAGCGATTTCTCATTTAACAGTCATTTAATTAAATGCTTTAATGAAACCTTTTTTTTTTGTGAACAAAATAAGTGTTGGTTTGATCAAATTTGAAATGTAATATTTTGATATTAATAAACAATCTAAAATGTTTGATATACTAATGAGAGAGAATTATTAATCTACATATTCTAGTGATGCAATGATAATGATAGCAGACGAACAGGATGCTAAAGCTTGGCTGTATTTACCTTCAAACCCTCTGCCTCTCTGTCCAGCTCGGACATTCTGTGTTTATGGTCCAGCTCCTTATGTGCCCACATATCAATGTTGTGCTGAGCAGCTGAGGCAAGATTTTGTTCCATACGCTGAAACAGCCACATAATTTATGTTGTTCTTAGATATTATTAGAGAAAAGCAGTTAACACATATTTTTCATTTTTATGAGTTGTAAATTATGCTAGATCATGTTGGACTGGGTTTCTTATTATCATAACATTGTTATACAGCCATGAAAAGGCAAAGATAAAGTTTATCTTATTTAGCCATTAGAGTAAAAAGAAATCAACCTGAATCAAGCTAAAAAATTGTAACTTGTTTTCTTACCCTTGGACACAGATTGTGCAGATATGCAGCAATTGTATTTACATTTACAATTTGATCATAACACACACATCATCTCAGGGGCCAAATTGACAATTTTGTATGACAAGATTTTTTAGGTTGTTTTCTTCACAAAATAGAAGGCTTTGTCAGAATTGTTCATGTGACACAGACCTTTCTGGCTTCAAGCTCCCTGTCTCTCTCAGCTCCCTCCAGCCTGGAGCGCAGTCGATCCTCCAACTCCGTCTGCTTGCGGTGCATGTCCTGTTCTGTGCGCAACACTTGGGACTGGGCCGCAAATTCTCTGTATAACTCCTAGGATACACAGGCACATACTTAATTCAGTTTTAGATTTCAAGTTAGATGAAATGATTTTGTAATGTTTGAATGGCAGAGTCATGATCAGAAGATAGTCATGGGTTCAAATCCCAACTGCATCTCACTGAGCTCTTCAGAAAGACAATTTACTGGGTGTGATATGATACGTGGAGCAACAGAGTGAGGCAAATCGTGGGTCTACATCAGTGAGATGAAATAAAAAGTTCTTAAGTAAAGAAGTAACAATATTGAATGCTTTATGTACAGTTACCGGTATCTAAAACATCAGTAGATATAACTCCACATATACAGAACTGAGTAGTTTTCACCCCTTTAGTTAATGGTTTTCATAAAAGTCAGTCATACAGAACTGAAACTTGAATAATTTTGTGGGACTTCTACACATATATTCAGCACATAGTTACGCTGTAATCCCTGTTGAGGAAAGGATAATAAACGCTCATGAACAAGCCTAACAAATGAATATCTCTTTTTTGTTTGTCGTTATTTTCACTTTAGTATTTTTTCATAATTAAATGAGAAAAAAGTTTCCATATAAATAAATCTTGTTTTTTTTCTCATTTGAAGAATAATTTAATTGTGGATTCATAAGAATGCTTTTTATTTTCAAAACGGGTTCTTGGCAGCATATGGCCATACTACATGTAAATACTTCTACACTCATTTTTCAGTTCATATAAAATACCAAAATTACCATATAATCATGATGAATTTTGTGCCACAAGAAATGTTTGCTATTTTTTTTTCAAAGTATCCGCTGCAGTGCTACTACGTACAAATTAAAAATTGTTATTTTCTTACATTTATGTAGAGAAAAATCCTCCATTATTACCCATTTAATATGTGACTCAAAAAAAAAAATTGATTACATTAATCTATAGAAAACATCACACTGAGCTCTCTTTATCTGATACAGCAAGGCATCACGTAACCCACACTGTCTGCCCACTCGAACCCTCACTACCTGCTCAAACAATTTCTTCTGCAGCTGAAGCTCCATATTTTTTATCTCTGCCTCCTGGATGGCCACCTCAGTTTCTTGGTCTCTCTGCAAAGCCTGAAGAGAAGAGTTTGCATCAAAGATTTAAAAACAAAATCACACTGACGATTCATAAGATGTATGAAAATCAAAGAGCCATTGTATAAAAAAAGAGGAGCAAGATGAAGTAAGACACAGGATTGGAGTTGTTTTCTTTTTTATCTTGCATTCTACTGCAATTAAAATTCTGTTCAATTTAAATCTTTCACTGCCACACCAAAACATCTGCCTTTGGAAGCCATAGGGAAGGACTCTAAATGGGAACACCCCAACCTTAACTCAAAGTTTAACCCCCCACCCCCCACCCACCCACACACACACACAATAGAACTCTATGTATCCACCAAATGCAGTGAAGAGACAGGAAAAAAATACAAAACCTATTGAAGTATCTCTCTCAAGACTGTGGAACCTAGATGCACAAGAGAAAACTATTTTCCACTAACCTTTCTCTGCAGCTCGTCATCAAGGCGTTTCAACTCGACCTCTCTCTGCTCTTTCTGGAAGCTGAGGAACTTCCTCCTGCCGGCCTCCAGTAGTGTCAGCTCCTTCATCTTCACCTCTCTGTTCATGGCCAGCACCCTGCCACATACACACATCAATATGTTCTCATAATAAACCTCAAAGTTACATGACAATAAACAATAAAATATACAGACAGATTTTTACATCTTGACTCAACGACTCAATTATAAAGATAAAAAAGAAACTTTTAAAAGGTCAAAGCAGTGCAGATTGTTTAGGTTATAGTTTAACTTGCTACCCAACTTGCAATATTTTGCTATTCTTGAAATCAATCCAAAACCAAAAACATTTTATTTGAAGGCCCTGCTGTTTTGTTTTCAGTATGAGTAAATTTTTTTCTCTTGCTTTATTATGTCCAAAAATTATGTTCGCTAGACAACTCAAAAAGTGAGTAAAGTTGAACAGGCAAAACACCTGGAAGCGTTTTACAAAGCTATCTGCATGAAACATAGAGACAGATCAAGAAACACCGCCAAATGGGTCAGTGATCTTTTTCTTGTATTATTTCAATATGTGAGTATCAACTACACAGCCAGGCAATAATTTTCTCTGAAAGTGAAGCAATCAGGAATTAGTAAGGAGAAGAAGAACGCTCCAGATTAGTCCTCTTCAAATTGTGTTTCTTGTCCTATAGCCCTTTGCCTTTAACCTCACCGTTTTCTCTGCTCAGCCAGTTTTGCTTCCTCTTCCTGAATCATCCTGCGTCTTTTCTCCTCTGCCTCCAGCAGAAGTTGCTGCTGCCGATACCACTGCTCCTCCTCCTGCTGCTTCTGGATCGTCTCCTTTTGTACGTCAAGAGTCACACGCCTGGTCGAGTTAAGGACGAAAAAAAACCTTGATGATGGTACCATCATGTCACAGAACGCATTATAAAGATGATAAATATTTTGCAATCATTTTGCCATGATCTGAGATTTAACTGTCAATTATAAAGTGATAAATCACTACTTCATAGTCTTCTTTGGAAAGGAAGTTGAACAAAGAAAATTATCCTATCTTCAAAATTCTTCCGTCAATGGCAATTTGTTGCGTTTACTATCAATAATTCTGCCATAGCTAATTGAAGAGCAGCATTGTCAGTGTTAAGTCTATGGACAATACTGCTTTTTATTTAGTTTATTCAGTGACTAAATTCACAAGAAAAGAATGGCAGTCTGAGAGTGAAAGTCTTACTTTTGTCTAAGATAGTCAAGCTCCTCCTGTCGAATCCTCTCTCTCTCTTGAACCTTAAAAAGAAAAGCAAACAAAACCGTTGCTTAAAATTTTCATTAAAAAAATCTGCATCAAACTCACATTGCAAGCAGTACAAACCAGTCACATGCAACAAAGCAGATGTATTGAATGGGACCTAAAAATAGTTTCCTGAAGTTTGAAATTTTGAAAAGATTGAAAGGGATAAATTATTGAGTATTTGAAATCCAGATAAGACTTTTTAAATAAACTTTACAAACAAGGCATCTCTTCTGTTCCTGATAATAAGAAAAAAAGTAAATTTTTTGCATATTTAAAACAAGATGGAATCTTTTTATTGAAAACTCACCAAAAAAAAAAGTCTTACTTAAGATTAAGATGGCTCTTTTTCAAAATATCATGCCTAATATTTGACTAATTATGACTAGAATTGGTCTACAATAGGATATATGGTACAAGATAAATATATAACATTGATCTCAAGACCTAAGGCAGAAGATATATATTTGTTCTGAATAATGTTTGAAGCTATCTATTCTTTTCAAACTCCTGATCAACCAAATTTAAAAGACAATGATCTGTTGTTTTAGATATTTCTTTTTTGTTTCCTCCTCCATTTTAAATCTCACTGCTCATTTTAATACAGATTATAAGGGACTGTCTAAATTGTTTTGGGTTTTAAAAGAAAATTGGTATATCCTTTTGTTATGAAAAGTTGGTAAAAAGAGAACACCAAAGTCTTCAAATTTATGCCTTTAGTGATAATATTAATTTTTGGTGTTTTCTCCGTGTTATCAGAGAGAGTCACAACAGAGAGAGTAAGTTAGGGTACAATAAGTAGTAGGCCTTTTTTTCTCAGTGAGAGCCATCATCTAGTTCATAGGATGCCAAAAACCAAGAAGCAAAGATGGATAAGCGCTATTGCCAAGTTACAATTGCGGGCCTAGATTGCTCTTACCTAATTATTAATAGGAAGCATCATTTGTGGGGATTTTTCTCTCACATTAAAAGATCAAAATCTACCAATGGAACAATTACTGTACAACTAGAAGTATGTAAAGATTAGAGCCACACTAATTCTTTAGTAACAAAGATGTATTTATTAATTTATTATGCTACAGCAATTCCTGGTGCATTGCAAGAACCAATTACACCCAGTGACAATTCATGGTGTTTTGCAATTATTCCTATGCTCATTGTACAGTCAAAGCACTTCTATGCACCCAATGTGATTTTTCAAATAGTAACCCAAAAAGGGAAAGAAAAATTATGCTACAAAAATGTGTTCGTGTGAACAAGAGGGTCTTAAATCATGATTTGTGTGCACCAAGAGAGAAAAATCGAGAAATGTTTTTGGTGTTGTCAAAAAAGGAGCATGTTTTCCTTTAACACAAAAAAAAATTGATGAGGAAAAGATACGCATTTCAAATTAAGGTAGAAACAATTTTTATAATAAAGAATCAATAATAAAAACACATCATAAGCAACAAAAATGAACAGATAGGCATGTAGGCATGTCATCATTGCAACTTTTTAAACCATTTGACAAGTTTTGGAGGATTCACATTTCAGATTGCTAAACCTTTCATTTGGTGGGCTGTTTTTTTTGTTTTTTTTTGGGGGGGGGAGGGACTTTTCTGAAAAAATTTTATGTTCAGAGTTAGATGTTTGGACAAGGGCAGCATTAATAAAATATGGTTAGATATTAACCCTACCTGGTAGTCAACTATGAATTTGGGATATTTGTTAAAGACAGGGTAATTCCCTTTGGTGAGTGCAGTGAAAGCTTCCAGTTTGTTGTGAGGGTGCAGATCTTCAGGCGTGGCCTCCATCAGTCTGTATGTTTCCTTCATGACCTGCTTCATGTTCACTGCATTCCGATGATGGAAGAAAAACTGAGGAATTGAATGCAAGTAAAATACAGATAATAACCATAAAAAACAAATAAATAAAAATAAGATGAAAGAAAAAAAGATACATCACTTTATTCATTGGTGACCCTACAAACATGAACTCATTTCACCAATGAGAGGATTTCGAGGAATATTTTCGACCTAAAAAATATTTGCTATGTCAGAGGAAACGGATGCGATAACAAAAATTTGAGAGTTGGTATCTTGGTTTAGACCCAACCTCCTTGGCCCTTCATACCTTTTGTTTCAAGCTGTTAAAGCTGATATATATTTTTAAATTGCATTTCTATCATTTCAAGCATTTATTTAAGGGCAAAAAGAATAAAATTTAAATGCCGATCAAAATAGAAGATA
>BLXT01000514.1:548010-558321 GCA_019648995.1 Plakobranchus ocellatus | reverse complement strand
CCCCCCCCCCCCCCCCCCCCCCAGTAATATGTAATAAGACCCAGATCTGAATCAAAGAAAAATCACAATTCAATATAAAACTAGTGCAGCTGCTCAAACAAAAAACAAAACCAAAATGAGTTATACATATATATATATATAATGATATAGCAGTCTTACGAAATCAGTTTAGTTGCTGTAATAAACACTCAGGTAAACTGATCAATTCATTCAATAAGGGTAAAAATAGCCATATTTTTTATGGAATACTTAGCTGACAGAACGTGCACTGAAAGGGTTGAGCACAAGAGAAATTAAGCATTTTAACTCATGTGATTAAGATCTCCATTTCCTTCAATTAGTCAGAACTACAACTTGTCTCATTTTGTGAGAAATTTTTACTTACAGTCTATATGTACATACAAAACTGGCTACTATAAGACTTCCTCCTTTGAAGAAAAAAATCTCCAAAACAACAGCAACCAAAAACCAAACCTTAAAATCATCCAGCTCAGAACATTTCATCAAAGGACCACGAGAGCACATGTTGTAAGCCACGGTAGCGACCAGCAGGAATGCTGGGTGATTGCTGAGCACGTTGTCCCACAGCATCAGCCATTCATCCTGTGTTAGAACTTCAGAGAAGACGGTTTCCAGCAGGGGCCAAGCATAAATCTGAAACAACACAGTGTAAAATATTAATTTACACTCTCTTATCCAAACCCAGTGAGACACAAATCCTGATGTGAATATTTCCAACTTTCTTCAATTTGCCTCAACTCAGTTTTGCATATTTCACAATGGTGATAAGTGGATGGAATTATAAAAAAGTCCAAGTAGATATCTGACTTCTATCTTAACCCTAGAAGTGTCACTAGGGAAAAAAAATTGCATTTTATAGTGGTACAATTTACTAATTGCAAAAGTGAATATCTAGTTTGATTTGACATTTTATCTTATCTCACCTGTTCTCAAAACATTCATCCCCTTCACACCATTTATCGCAGAATCCTAACCCGGAAGTAACTCTTTTTCTGACAACATCCATTTTATGAACAGTAATCCTGTTTATGAAAGAATTCTACGCCTGGAGTGATTCCTTTTCTCAAAATGCCCACCTCATTATACTGAATGTTGACAACAAGAGCCCTACCTACACAGTGACTCCCTTTCTTACAAAGTCTATGATTTTTAAAAACAGACCCTGTTGGTTATAAAAAACCCTATTTTTGCAGCAATTACTTCCTTCACAAATTCCATAAGTACTATAACAGTAAACAAACTTATTTGACTAGAACCCTACCTCAGATGTGACTCCTTTCCTCACAAGGTGTTGCAGCAGCTGGGGATCATGGTGAGCCAACAAGTTCTCTATCATTCCCAATACATTGATGGGAGGGTTTGGAAAATATTCAAACCAATGCTGACCCCAGTTCACTGTGCATTGAGAACAAGAGTGAAATATTGGTAAATTCACATATGCTGTCTGTTTTTTAAATCTCTTTGGTTTATTTTAAAAATATGAATTCTGATTCAGCAAACTTTTCATTGTGCCCCGAGGCCAAGATCTGCATTTTCTAACCACAACCTGGAAATGCTGATTCATGATGCAAATAAAAATATTGGATGAGTGAATTGTCCCATACACAGTTAGTCCCTCCAGTTCTATTTTAGCCGACGATGATGTCCTTTTAACATTACTTTTAAATCTTAAATGCAATGGACAAAACGCAATGAGCTTTGAGATTTTTATGACACTTACCAAGAATGGAAGCAATCAACTCAAAACAGACCAGATGATTATTCTGAAAGAGTTTCACGAAAGGAAAGGCAAATGATGGAAGATACTGGGTTTCTCCAAAGATGGGCGACCAGTGGGCTAATGCAGACAGGATTCTGTAAAGATTCCATGAAGAAGAAAAAAATTGGCCATTGTAAGAAAAAAAAACAAAAAAACAGCCTTTGATTCTGATGAATTTTTTTAGTAATGACAATAAATGGACTCACAGGCGCAAAAAAATTACGTATGATTTATTATAATGAATTTAAAACCATGTTGCCTGCCTCAACACGTATATCTATATAATTATCTGTGACTAAAAAAGTATGTGGTGATACCTAAACGATGAAAGAAAACTTCAGGCTTGATTATTTTACATAGAATCGTGTCTAACAACTAGGAAGCATGAATAAAAGTTCCATCTTGAACACTTAGAGCAATTTATGGTGTTCAGCAATTGCCTTCTGAGAATAATTTATCTTTTTTTTTTTTTCCAAAATTAAAAGAGATTCAAGTTTGCCCTTTCGGACTGATTTGCTACAGTTGTGAGTCACTTATATCAATAGTCAAAACTGTATCTTAAGAAAATTTTAACACCTTTGCAATATTCTCAGCAGCTTGCGGCTCTTGATAGGATAAATCTCATGCAGTTTGGAGTAAGCAGGATGAGCTCCCTTGTCTACAAGTGCAGCATACGCAGAAAAATTTTCTGGTAACTGAAGGATCTTTCTCCAAATAAACATCCTGTATATAAAGGAACAGTGTTTAGAATGCAGCACGTATACAAAAAAGTGAAGACAATTTTTTTAAAAACACTTTGTACAAGGGCAGGCTGATAATTAAGTTCCGTTTGCTAATAACTCAGTCGATTTTCGTTACATCGACCTAAAATTTCATACATATACTCTCGAACCATTTTTCTAGGCTTAACTAGAACAACAAGTTTGTGTGATGTCATTTGTACTCATAATGCAGTGACGTGCAACACGTGATGGGGTAGCCATGTTTATGAGACAATGGCAACGTCCAATGACCTTCTCATCAACAGCGTTCTGTTATCGAGTTTTTGGCAGCTGAGGGATGTTCTGCTGCAAATATTCATGCAAGAATGAAGACAGTTTATGGTGAAATGTGCATTTCAGACTGTGCAGTTCGCAAATGGGTGAGAATTTTTAAAGGGGAAGACCCCAGAGAGACAATTCTGCGTGATCGAAAGCATTCGCGTAGGCCCCTTTCCGCATCGGTCACGGCTCATCAAGAGAAAGTTGACTGCATGATTAAAGCAAATCGAAAGAACGAGTGCACCATATCGTCACAACTGTACTGGGTTACCGAAAAGTCAATTGCCCGTTGGGTCCCAAGACAGCTCACTGAAGAGATGAAAGCACAGAGAAAGGACATGTGTACTCAACTCTTAGAGCTTTCAACTGTCTTCATTCTTGCATGAATATTTGTAGCAGAACATCCCTCAGCTGCCAAAAACTCGATAACAGAGAGCTGTTTGATGAGAAGGTCATTGGACGTTGCCATTGTCTCATAAACATGGCTACGGGTTCGAGAGTATATGTATGAAATTTTAGGTCGATGTGACGAAAATCGACTGAGTTATTAGCAAACGGAATTTAATTATCAGCCTGCCCTCGTACAATCAAAAGCAAACAATTTTGTTTAAAAAATTATCAAATCAAATACAACATTCAACAACTTATGCTGCACAGATTTGCTTTCCAATCTGCAAGCGCTGTGAGCCTATTCTTCAACAATAAATGAACTTTCATAAATGGTTACACATTTTCTTATGTCCGAAAATCAAAATATGATTGAAATTCCCTGACCCCTAAAATGAAAAAGAAAAAAAAATGAATAAAGGTAGGAGTCTCCATTTTTAACAGAAGCACTTCTATTTTTGTTGTCGTTGTCAACATTTTTTTTCACTTGTAGAAAAGGCAACTACAACAAAAAAAAAGAGAAAATACATAAAAGTTTAATAAAAAATAAAACTTATGAATTGATCTTGATATCAGTTTTACTTAATCCAGTGCCACACAAGAAACTTTAGAGAGAAATATATTTTGAGCTGAGTTTTCCTTCTTTAGAGCACTTTTAAGACAAAGCCCACGACAGAAACTAGTCACCTAAAAATTCCACATGATCTGCACTCCTGGAGAATTTTGTTTATACTTTCGGCTCGATTCAACTCATGCAAGACCAGCTCCAGCACAAACAACTTGTTGCCTAAACATTAGTGCTGCTGAGCCACTTCTTCATGGATATGTCAAGAATTCTTTTTTTGTTTTTTGGCTAAGATAATTTGTTACAGAACTGGAAATTTGCATTTCACGCGGTAGTTTAGGTTATATCTAATGTGTTCATGGCAACAAATGAGCTTTATCTGTTTGAATGGTATGACGCGCAAAGATACCGAGAAAAAATCTGAAGCAGTATCTAAAGATGACGTGCAATTTTTTTTTCGGATTCACATCTAGATCAGAAAACAAATGGCCAAAACATTTTCCACACCTAAAAAAAATCCACCCTTTTTTGAAAAACAACAAAATGAAGTAATCAAGATAATGAAATTTCTGTAAGTGATGGATCTAAGGTTGAATTTTATGTAAATGAAAATTGGGAATGGATGCTACATATTTATTTAAAGGTCCAAAAACTTCAGGCCCAGGAGAATAGACAGGGCAAAAACAGTTAGTTGCAAATGAGTTAAAAATCCCTTAGCTCTGAATCAACAAAGTCCTATTCCATTTTTGCCAGTTCAGACCTCACATAAAGAAGGCCATTTAAATCATGAATATCGTTCAAAATGCGACTTTAAATTCATAGAGATTTGTCTCAAGACAAAAGTCTATATTCTTAATCAGACAACTCCATGAAATATGGCTTTTGACAAACTGCTTGAATAGAGTTACAGCCACAGGGCAACAATAATTGAGTTTTATTAAGACGTGTTTGACTGCAACTCCTTCTATGCATCGACTTTTGTACACGCTATATTAGTGAATATTCCACAAAAAGGTAGCGATGACAAATATGCTTATTTTTTTAATGATACCCAAAACTCTATGAACCATTTTTTTATTATTGAAAGCCTGATTTTAGGCTGCATCTGAATTATATATTCTTATGATTACACCATTTGCAAATTACTGATGTATTTTTAAAAAAGCATTAGATAAAATTTTTTTCTTGCATAAGTGATATAAAAAGAGACTTAGAGGTCATAAAATTTTTTTTCTAATAAATGCATACAAGTTTTAAGCTTAAAAAAAAAAAAAAAAAACACAAAATGTTCAATATGTTGTGGCATGATTATTTTGGGAAAGCTAAAATCAGAACTGACCTGTACTTGGATGGATATTCTCCATAGCCTTTCAGAATGGTGAAGAGTTTCTCTTTGTTCAGTCCTCCAATCTCAGAGTTCTTCAAAATTTGAAAATAGAAAGTGATTTTGCTTTTCAAAGCCAATGTACATTCCAATATAACTCGTATCACACTATCTTTCACAAGCTTACATTAAAACCTTGGAAGGAATTTGAAGATTTAAAATAAAAAAAGGAACTACACAAGTCAAGTGCTGCCTCCATGAAATGAGTCAAGTTTGCCAATAGCCCTACAGAGATAGAAGAAAATATCAAAGTTAACTGGATGTGGTGGAAGAGCTGCTTTGCTCATTAAATATAGTTAACTGTTGAAATCTATAAGGAACAAACATTTTTTATATCGCAAATCATGTTTGCTTTACACCTCTACTCTAGTGGGCAATGTAGGTAAGAATTTATTTTGTGTTGACAAATCACAAAGAAATATCATAACTGGTACAGCTTCAATGTACCAAATATTTAACTTTAATTTTAGGGGATAGTTGGAGAGAGAACCGTCCTTAATCTTTTTTTTATAGACACAGCAAAGCATTTAATCCTCAAATTTTTTCTTTTTTTTTTTTTTTTTTTTCGTTGGTAACCACTGATCTCCATCAAATTATTTACTTTAATGATGGAGATGCATATTTTTTTGTGTAAAGGCTAGAATTTACGTAATAAACATTTCAAGGGAGAGAGGGAGAGAGAAAGAAGATAGACAGAGAGAATGAGATGAAAGAGAAAAGGGAGCTTTTTCAGTAAAAAAAATACCTCTTTATCATCTGAATCCCCTGCTCTGTCCGCACTAGCAGCTCGCCTGGATGAAGACTGGGATGCCGTGGCTTTGCTCCTCCTCATGCTGCTCTCCGTGCTCAGCGTGTCTGACAGTGTGTTCCCTGTCACAACTTTCATCAGGGGAGGCGGCGGCTGGTGACACATTTTACAAAAAAAATTTCAGACAACATGTTTACAAAAATTGTACAATTATTAGAGTTACATGCACATAAATGAGACAACTCATTAAAGACAACAATACTTATAAAGTAAACTAAGTTTACTTTATAAGTTTTTAAGAAATTGAGCATTCAGGAAAAAATGTTTTATTTAAGGATCTTTGCTTGATTTCAAAACATGAAGCACTAAAATTTTTGGTGAATATTTAAAAATTAGAGGTGTTGCTGATGTTTTTGTTAGTTCAATCATTAGGCCAATGATTGAAATTTTACATAAGCATCTAAAAAAAGTTCTCAAATGAAATTTTTTATCAGCGTGTCGTCCAGTCATAACTTATACCTCAACTGATAATACATGCAATCTATACATCTGAAAATAATTTGATAAGTCCGCAATCTAGCTACAAACAAGTAAAAATTCGTATATATATAAAAAGAATGCCTAAAACAGCACAGCCAAAACACAGACTTTGTTGAGATCTGCAGCCAATGCCTGCACACTGTATATTTGTAGATTTCCATCCTCCGTCACAGCCACAACGTGCCGACCTCCGAACCCTGTAGTGACCGACTTGATTCCAGCGTCAGTGGCACCAATATCAAACAAAAGCTTGCACATGTCTGTGTTGATGAATCTCATGATGCCATCTTGTGACAGCACACCGAGAATCTGAGAAGAAAGAGAGAAAATGGTTACATTGATAAACAGCCTCTCTTTTTGTCCTGGTAGAAAAAGTAGTGATTGTCAAAACTATGAGCGAGGGTGCAAAAGAGGTTAAGATAAAAATGATAAGAAATAGTATTTGCATTTGTTCATGAAAAAAAAAATATGTAATATTTTGCAATGGGGAAATCTGAAGAGAGATAGAGTAACTCAGTGCCAAGGTATTGAAAACAAGGGGGAAAAAAACAAACATCTTTCTCAAAAGTGTTACATCAAGATTAGACTAAATAAAGATTGATATCAAGACATTTGGAATAATTAGCAGTTTCTAAGTCACAGTTTGAGCATATGGTCCTGGTCAGATTCTCTATTGCAATTTATCATGTGTACTTATGATGCTCTAAAACTTGACATAACCTTTTTTTTTCAAACCGTTCACATACAATCACATTTTTAAATTCAATCATCAGTTTAAGATTTGTCAATCTGATCTGATAAAAAATGCATTACTTTATTAATATTTTTTAATACCTGAATCTTCAATGCAACTCATTGTGTTTCAAACAGGAAGAAAAGCCAAAATTTTCCTCATGCTTTTGCAACTTTCTACTCTAATGATACGTAGTTGTGACCCTCACCTGATCAACACCCTTCTGGTAGCTGTCTGGGAGAAACTCGAGCTGTCTAATGCTCTTCACCTTGGCTGGCATTTCAATGACACGGATTAGCTTTCTTGAATCCAAGGACCACAGGTGGATGAATCGGGATTTCCCACCAGCCACCAGGTATCGGGCATCCCTGAGATACAAGGACAATTTATATCAAGTTAATAAAAACATTCAGGCTCATTCATAGACCTTGAACTAAACTGTGCAACACTCCCACAAAATGAGTCCAGTTGAGATTTTGCATTGACTTTAAGATGAAAGCATTAATGAAAGGGGTGAAAATTACCTCTCTCTAAGTGGAGAACTTTCTATAGGCATGCTAAAGCCTTTCTGTAAATAAAGCATGGTGAATTTTCACTTCTTTATTTTTAATATTTTGAGTTGATCTCAGTGATGTTAACCCGCACTCAACTCATTTTTGGTGACTGCAACACAACTGAAAGAGATACAATTTGTATTTTGAACTAATAGGCCTAGCTGACGAAAATTGACTGGAAACCAAAAGCATGTGAAAGTATCCTGCAGCAAATGCAGGAATAAACAACTGAAGAATGAACAAAGATGCTTACAATCGCTACAAACACACCAAAAAAAGTCATCTGTGATCTTTTTAGTTAAAAAAAATGGGAACTTGAAATACTAACTCACAGCCTCAATGGCTGGAGAATGGAAAAAATGCATTTTCAAGTTGATTCACACATCAAAAATGTGTTCACTCTTTTGAGCCAAAATGTTTGCGTACTAGGTGAAATTTTCATAACCTCAAAAGTATCTATTATGATGCCTTTGGCAGATTAGTCTACATTGATCTGGCTCTATTTCTCTCTCACTCTGTTTCATAGGCCAAACATGTTAAAAAATAAAAGAAAATTTCAAGCAGATTTCATGTTCAAGACAAAGCTGTTAGGATAAGATCAGACTTTTTATTAAATTATGTCAATTTTCATTAAAATATTTTTAGACACATACTGAATTTATGTACACTCGTTTTAAGGTTATAAACTTTACTTGTGGAAAAAATATTTATCAGAATGACAAGACTTCCTCACCGCGAGGCAGCAAATGCGCGATACTGTGGACTTCTGCCAGGGGGTATCGGCAGTTGGAAGGTGCAGCTCATGCTCTCAAGGTCCCAAGCAAAAATAGTATCATCACGAAAACAGGTGATGATGGTGTCACTGTTGGGTAGGAAGAAGGCCTAGGAAGAAAAAGATTTAATACAAATAATCAAGTGAAAAGATTGCTAGATAAAAAACATTTAAAGATACGTATGCAATCACATCCTACTTTTACATCTGATATTTCAAGAAACAGTGCATAACTGTCACATGATAAGCTTGACTAAATGAGTTTTTAACCAAGATGAAAAACATTTTTAATTTTAAGAGCTAATGGCATACAAAAAAAATTGTTAACAATATTTTTTAAATCATTCATGTAATCTCTTTCGATTTCAAGGTTCAATACACTTGAATTTATGAGCAACTAAGAAATGTCTACTTTGTTGATTCACATCAACACACAATGTGTCTCTGAACTAGTTAGAATGAGTTTCAAATCTGAATAGAGAAAACTTCACGCACTTTAGCTAATTTGGTATTATGCCATTCATTTTAAATACAGCTTCTTTTATTTTTTTTGTTTTTATTATTATTTGGAACATTGAGAAATGAGCCTGAAGAAATGAAATTTTTTTTCTTCTATTCATTAAGAATCATCATTGTCTCTACCAGTGTTTCATAAATCATTGTATCCCAAAACCATCACACAACAGCTACCTTGGTTCTGAGCCATCCTGCCCTGCTCAACTTTGCCATGCATGTTACACTCCTCATACAATCAGCCCAACAGAGAATTTTGTTCATCTTCACCCCCCCACCCCCACCCCCCCACACACACACACACTTTTTTCACCATCTCTTACTTGATACATATGTATGTATGTATTCTGTCTGCATGTATATTAATAAAAAATCTTGAAGAAAATGATAGGCTCATATAGTAGTACAGTATCATAGCAGATAAGCAACAAAGATTTTATAAATGTATAGTATATTAAGCCTCACCTGCAAGAGACCCACATCCTCTTTGATGTTTAGTTTGTGTTTTTGCTGGAATGTGTCCAGATCCCAGAGATGAGTGGTTTCTGCTGATGTTGTGACAGCGTAGCGTCCAGATGAGTGGACAGAGATGCTATGGATAGCCGACTCATGGCCTTTCATCCAGGCCACCAACTCTCCTTTTTCTAGAGTGAGGAGAATAATAGCCAATAGTTTTATTGAAAATTCAGCACAGTTCTAGACCAAAAGCCCAAAAACTTTTGCTCCAGACTAGACTTTTACAAGAAAAAAATCTTCTATAAAGGCAATAAGACAAAGTTGCAGGAAAATAGTCAGGCATTATTAGGTCATAAATATTCTATAGTTTCTTTTCAGCTTACACTTAACAAAAAAAAAATAAAAGTTATTCAAATTTATACCCCACAGCTACAAGCTATGAACATGGTCTGATCATTGGCACTGAATTGGTCTGATTATATATAGATGTATTGTACGAAACGAGAATTTGGTTTAATAGCAAAAGTTATTTCCTCAGCACGACACTGAATTGGGAAAAAAAAAAAAAGAAAAAAAAACTGTCCAGAGGTTTTGTTTTACAGAATTGAGAATTCTCTATCCCCTCCTGAATAAGGTGGTTGCAAGAAAAAATAAAGAAAATGTATGATATTCACAATAACCATGATCTCAAGGTGGTTAGGCAATGCTTTTGTTAGCCTGTTTTACAGCCCCTGGATAACTGCACATGAACTGTCAACAGGGTGTCCAGGGAAGTCAGGTCTTGAAAAATCCTACCATAGTTTAAAAAATCCTACCATTATCACAGCCTAAAAACAGTA
>BLXT01000514.1:515940-533047 GCA_019648995.1 Plakobranchus ocellatus | reverse complement strand
GCAGTAGAATAACACTATACACTTATCTCAAAATGTTATTTTTGACCAATGTGGATGGTTTTCCCAGCTCCCCTCACATTTTTTAATGCTCCGAAATTGCTGCACTGTACCAGATTTTAGGTCATAAATCCAAAATGTTTTAATTTTTGTACTTTTTTTTAGAACAAACCCTCCAACAGACAATTGGTAAGCACCGTGCAAAATTTGGTGTAATTTGAAATAAAAATGACTGAGTTATGTTGTTAAGAAGTAAGGGACATTTTGAAAAAACAAGAAACTGAGAAAAACATGTTTAAAGTTGAAGAACATAAAATATACTGAAGTTCAAGATGAATTTGAAGTTAGAACTGAACGACACCATTGGATTGTTGTGAAAAGGAAAGTTGGTAAAAGTTGTTTCTATGAGTAACTTATAAAGTCAACTGTTTTATACTGATTATTACGGTCCAAACAGTTTGTTCCTAGGTTGAATATGGACAAAGATATATATGATTGAAGTTGATAGGTCTAGAAACAAAAACATAAGAATTTTTTGGAATTTTAGCTGAGGGTAGGTCAGAAAAATGTGGAAATGAAAATTTTAGCTGTGTTGAACAAAAAAACACTTTGCAATACATTAAAAAGTAAAAGTTAATGTACCATAAGCAATGCAAATGAAAAAAGTCATTTTTCAAGGGTTTTCACTAAATTTAAGGGGTTCAGGCTTCCCTTAACAAGCACAAGGAAAGGTCAAAGGGCATGCCACATGAACATGGATATGAACCGAGGACAGTGATGTTTAGCAGTGGAAAAGCTTGCAGTAAAAATCATGTGGCTTTCTTCAGGGTAGAAAAAAATGAGAAGTGTTTGTGATGTTTACTTGGGAGTGAGTGAGAAAAGCAATGATGACAATTAAGAAAGAAATTACAACTTAGAATTTAGAATACGAAAGTAAAGACTGCTGGTTCACATTTTGGGCATTTTTTAAGTTTTCAAGTTTTAAAATCTGTGTTGTTGAAAAGAAACAAAATTAAAGTTATCATGGAATCAAGGGGAATTTCCTGTTTTTTGTTACTGTGTTAAATTTTATGCTTACACTTCACATTTTCCAATAAAACTAAATCCTCATGAAACAAGAGTGGCTGTAAAAATTTAAAAAGCGATCACTTCAAAACTGTAGTGCTTTTTTTGAAGATGCTCATTATTTTGTGCTCAGCTGTATGTATGAAGTGTGTACCTAATGGGTGTCAGTAAAAAATGTTACTGTTCTTTTTCTCCTGTAACAGTGAATTTGGCATGAGGGATCCATACTTTCCCCCTCTGGATCCGTACAGAAGTTATCCAGATCCATGGTATCCGGGACCTAGTGATCCGTATGGGTAAGGTTTTGTTGTTGTTGTTATTTATATCAGTTTATGAGAGGCCTGTCTTTGTTTTGTTTTTGAGGCTCTTGAACGATATCTATTTAGTGTATTATATAATGTGAAAGCATGTAATATGTCTCTCCTATTTCAGCATGTTCTCTCTAATATTATATAAGGAAAAATACAATGCAAAAATTAATTAGAAATTGTTTATTCTATCATAGAGAATATTACATAATTCATCATTTTTTTTTCTTGTCAAGTTATAATTAGGAAGTACCTATTATGCTAAATTGCATGAAATGTGTTGGAATCATCAGGGGTTTGATTAAAGAGGATAGATAATAAAGAAGAAGAAAATCATTTTTTGGTATGGTTACAAATAATTTTCAATATCAGAAAATTCTGCTTATATGAGTTTGAATTCAGTGGAGTAAGCCGTATATGAGATCTCTGTTTTCCAGGCCTGCCCCTTTTGCTGATCCTTATTTAGACCCATTTGCTGCAAGAGCCCCACCTCCTCCTCCTCCTCCTCCTCTTCAACCTGCCACTCCTCCAGCTAAAGTGGAATGTCAGATATATTTGGTCAGTCCTAAGCTCAGGTGAGTTCTTCAAAATAAAATTTGGAGTCATAGGCCTGTTTTATGATTAAGTAGCAATGACAATATATATATATATTTATATTTCAGTTTTTTGTCTCACAATCACAATCAATTTATCAATATTTTATTGTAATTTTTTTATTATCCTTAAGCCCTTGAGACCCAATTCTGTCAATTTTATCCAGAAAATTCTATTAATACAAATAGTATAAAAAAATCATCTTTTTGAAGACCATGCTTTCTAAGAAAAAACATATTCATAGTAAATGACACTTGCTTTTTTTAATCTTGTCACTTTGAAACATGATCTTTGAACTGGTTAATACTTCATCATTATGAGAAGGAAAATGGAAAGCTCGATATTTGCTCAACACATCATTTATAACAGCAAAAGATGCCAACAGAGAGTAGCTTAGGCAGAAGTCCATATTTTAAAACATAATACGATGTTGGGACTGTTTCATTTCAAAAGAGGATGTAATCTGCTAGTCTATTTAATAAAATCTATTGGCTCCAATTATTGCTCCCTTTGCAATATTTTATTATTACTCTTTCTCTCCCTCCTGACTTTTTTTTTTCTCTCCTTCCTCTCTACTTTTTTTTTTTAGCTTTGTTTTGTTTTTGTGCGTCTTTTGTTTTCCTTCCCCCTTCCCTCTTCTTTTTGTCCATTGTTTTTACCCTCTGTTTCATTTGTCTTCTCTACATACATTTATATTTTTCATTATCTTTCTTTTTTCTTTCTCATTTTTTTTAGGACTCTTTCTGTTATTTTCTTAAAGAACCTTTCTTTTATTAAAATTTTGACAGTTGCACCATTTAATTTTAATGAAGAGTTATGGAAGTCTTAGTTTTTTTTTCAATGCATAAAGTTTGGCAACTATCTCATTTGTTAAACATTCAGGGCCTATGGAGAAGATATAGAGCAACGGGTGAAAGAGCACTGCATTATCACAGGTTTGGCAGTAATGCCAGAGGGTCACACAGCCACGCAGATGTTAGAGGAGCTCACAGATCGAGATGGCCTGTTTGCTGTTTTTGTCAACACTCAGAATGAGGCACATCGCTCACTGACTTTAAATATTTTACACGGCACGCCTCAAGGTAATCTAAAGATCAGTTTCTTTGTGCCAGGTGTTTCTTTTTTTTTATTTTTTTTTTTTATTTGTTCAAGTGTTTTTCCGTTGTGAAGATTTTTACTCTTTTGTAAAAGTTTACGTAATAAATTAAAGATTATTTATCTTATTTTTCTTTATAATTTCGTGACTTCTACTGCATATATATCGGACACAATGCAATGTAGTTTTCCTTGATCGAATCTTAAGACAAAAACAACCTATGTGAGGCAGACCCAGTCACTCGCAAGTCAGTTTTGGGCATTTTGTGTTTTGATCAAGCTTACAACGCACACTTTTATAGGGAATAAAAATATGTCTGTGTCCCATTTTGTCGAAAGATATCGATAGCAGGCATATCAAACCTCTGGAGTTCTTATTCACAAATAAGGCACTTCAGAGATTTGATATGTCTGCCATCAATGTGAGTTTCAAGACTGCATTTCTATTACCTTTTGGAATCAATAACAAATTTTTAAAAAAGCTCTAGTGCCAAAATATCACCAGCGAGTTGTGACTGGTTTGCTCTGCAAGCCTCATTATATATTCCGGTAGTCATTCAACACTATAAAGCTCACATAATTCCAGGCTTAAAATTAAAATTTTTTAAAATTAGATTAAAGTTAGATTAAAAATGTTCAAAATGTGAGTTATAACTCATTTTGGCTGGTCCTAAGACTGCTACAATATATACGAAAATGAGCTTGTTGAAAGCAGAAAGTTAAAGCGAATTTGATTAAAGAGACATAAATAATAGAAAGGATAGTTTTTTGTCCATTACCAGTTCCTAAGATGCTGTGTTTTTTTCCACAACCTTTGATTTGTGCTTTTTTACAGTTAGAACCTAGAAAGTTTGATTATTTTCCACAAGCAAAGTAGTGTGCCACTGCTAGATAATACTACTACTAAATAATAGAGATTTTGATCTCGATCTCTTAAGATCTAGGCCTAAAATTACGACTTTAAGTCCTGGGGATGATTTATTATTGTGCCCTTCATTACAAATGACAAGTTTGGCAATTTTATCCTCAGCTGAATTCCCAATTCTTAAAAATAAGTGCGCAATATTTAAACTTAGCTTTCCTTTCCGGGCTAGTGGATGCTGCCTTTTTTTCTGAAGTAAACCGCGGAGCCTGGTCTCCCGTTCACTTCATGGCTCACCCGAAGAACTTCCGCATAATTCTGGCCGCCGTGAACATGCCAACCCGATTCTGCCGCCATAGGATGTCACTCAAGGACTTGCTAGCCCATCGCGTGGGGCGTTCATCAACGAATTCCTGATGTTTGGACAAAACATGCAAAACCGTTTCTTCCTGTTCCCCTGCAAAGATGACACAAGTAGTAGTAGACCAACTATTCGCGCTCGGTCCGTAAAGAGGAGCATGTGCTCGCCCTGTCATAAAAAATTTGCACCGTGTCACTCCTAGGCTTTGTAAAATTGGGGGATTTGTTCATCATTAGACAACTGTGCCACATTCCAGAGTTAAGGGGTGCTGTGTGGCAGAGCCGACCTAACATCCAACAAAGTTGATGGCTTCCATGAGTGTGGGTGGTGGCTCCTTCCTTGGTTAGCTAGTCTTTTGGCTATATCGCCACTTTTAGCAAAATTTTATGGTGACTAGACAATTTTTCAAATACAAAAACACATTTGATATTAGACTTTTCATTAGGTGCCATTTTAAGTTATAATAATAAATATAGCATGTAAATCAACAAAAACTTTTTGTTTGGTAGCAGCAGTATAATAATTGAAAATGTTTTATGTTGGTCAATGAAATTCTTGTTGTATAATTCTACAAAAAAAAAATTGATGCGTGGCTTCAAGACACTACTTAATACTTTACTGGGCATATTGATTCCAGATGACAAGTTTATTTTTGTTCAAGATATTTCTGGATCTAAATCTAACATTTTTATCAAATTGGTTTAGAAAAATAATTCAGAGAATGATGAAGAGAACACTTCCTTTTTTAAAATATGTAGTCGTAAAACAAATATACAGTTTTATAACTATTTTTACTGTGTCAAAACTTGCATTACTTATACTCAGTTCTTTAAAAACTGTTGTGAATATTTTTGTTTAAACTTGAGTACAAACTATTTCTATAGAAATTAGCTTACATATGAATAATTACATAACAATACAATAACAATAGTAGCACATAATAATAAAAACTATTATGATAACTTATGGATTGATTTGATCCCTGTTTACAGTGTTAAGAAATAATGATAAGACCTCTTGTGATGGCAGTCTTTATTTTATAACTACGAGCGTAACTATTTTTTGTTCAACTTAAAAGGCCTATTGCTCTGTGTAACTCTTGGCTACTTCTGTCAATAGAAAAGTTAAGAGGAAGCAATGAATTTTTTGTTTTGTTTTGTTTTTTTTTCTCCATGCAACTCGCGATGCATTAATGTGGACTTGTAGATATCCTTGAAAGCTGTGGGATCATGGTTAAAATTGAGATTGTCTGTTAAAATGGTTCTAATATAGTAGTCCAAGTGCATCACGAAAAACAATAGATGCCGTTTAAAAGTGTTTACGATGCAGTAAGTACCCAGAAATCTAAAGATTAAAGCCGTAATAAATACATGTTTATTGATAATCATATGATTACCACTAAACATTGTATTTTTCATGTGAAAAACTAACATCAACTGTAGCAAGAGGTTGATGTGAACTCGATTTTAGATTCAGTAACAACGTAGGTCTCATTAATAAACAGTTTTGTGTGATACTTTTATAAAATTTCTGAATCTTACTATCGAGGAGCCAAGGTGAAAATGTAACAAGCATAATAAATTCCTTATAATAAAAATGTGAATCTGTTACAGTTAACCATAAAGGTTTTTGAAAGTCCAAAAACTTCTGCACAAGTTGTAGACTTTAATCTTTTACAGAATTTTAGTCACCAATCAACTCGGTCACGTCTTCGCAGTATTAACTGCATACCAGAAATAATAACAGTGCCCTACTGGAACTTTGAGCGCTACATAACAAAGGGAAAACGACATTGAAAATTTGGTGCATATCCTTTTGTTTTCCAGCTAAATGACATGGGAAACACCAATGCATTTAGCCACTATTTAGAAAGATTTTGGCGGTGGTGACAATTTTTGTTCTTATAAAGTATCGTAATGGCAAGGGTTGACTTATTCACACAAATGTGATTTAATTAAAGAGGGAAGAATTTATTGTTCTACTGAATGATAGATAAATGCTGGCAAAATCAATCGTACCTACACTATAATAAGTGATGCCCAATAACCTAGAGCATTTAGTTTAATTATAATCATTTCTCCCTTTTATTTACTTATATATTTATAATGTTGACAGAGTAATTTATAGGGCTGCAAAAAGTGAGGAGGGCAATGGGCTCCTTCAGTCAGTGGTCATGGGATAGGTGCTGTGCTTGGCTTGTTCATCCAGGCACTAAGATGATAATGTACTCAGCACCAAAAATTGAACATCCAAATAAAATAAAAGAACAAAATATAATTGAACAAGACAGCAGGCCTAGCCCATTACACCCAAATTTGGGTTTGACATTAGGTTTTCTCTATTAAAAATACATTCAAAACTCATGAACACACAAAAAAAAATCCTGCACATTAAAATTTTCCTAAGGGTCAATCCGAAGTCAAACATGAATAGTTGTACATTTTGTTGAGAAGATATTCTATTTCTGAAATGTTTAGAGCCACTGATGCTTTCATGTTTTTAGAAGTGAAAGCTTTGACGAGCATGTTCACTTTGAACAGCTTCAACGAGCATGTTCGCTTTAGAATAGTTTTTTCCGTTACAATGCTAATGTATTTTTAGAAAGACACCTGAATAATACACATTGTTATGACAATTATCGCAGATTTCAACATTCTCCTGCACTTTGCAAGTCGTGGCAAAGTAAAAATAAATGGCAGCCTTGCCTGACAAGATTGTTCGTTGACGACAAAACATTTTGATCCTTTAATATTTCTCTAATATAGCGGCGAATATATTATTTAAGCATTTTTAATGTTATGGATGGGAAGAAAAATTGAAATATCAATTTCTTCTGTTTGCGTGTAATTCGTGGCGCTTTAAATGATCCCATACCTTCTGCAACTCTTAAGCCGGTCTCCGCAAAACCTATAGGCCTGCAGCATATTCATGCGTGAATATCAAAAGTAATTTTTCGTTTCATAACTTTGATCAGCCAAGGTTTTGGTCTTGATGTAGCCAGCCTGTATGTTTGTTTCTGAAAATAAGTGTAAGCTCCATTGAATTCATGGAAAGATATGTGTACGGTTAAGGAGGCTTAGTCCAGTAATAAAGTTTATTTCTCATTTCTCTTGTATCGCTCAAGAAAATTTAAGCTTTGTTTTAAGTTTCTTGTTAATGTTTTAAAGCTTAAGAGGCAAAGTGGTGTCTTATATGATATCCATCAAGAAATTTGTTTAGTAATTAAATTTTAAAAAGTTTTAGAAATTAAGACAGAAAGTGGTGTGCTATGTTATTCCCTTTTTGATGCGCAACAGGAAATAAGTTGTTTTTTTTTACAAGGCAACAATTCCTTTAAAGTAACTGTGAAAAAACGGAATAATTTCTTAAATTCTTCATGATAAGTTTCTCTTTTAGAAAAGAATTTTTACTTTAATGTGACTTTTATTGAAAGATAAAAATAGTCTCCAACAATAATGCCAAAAAGCTTAATTTAAAACACTTTCTACTTATTTTTTTCTTGTCTTTTGCATTGATTACAGAGCACCGCAATATGCCGATGAATGATGCCATTGAGCTGATTGGCCGCAGCTTTGAGGAGTACGTTGATACACTACGGGAGAAAGCCAAGGCTGCATCAGCAGCCAGCTCAGCTATAGATGACACTCCTAAACCTGATACATTCACGTCTGCCAGTCGCGTTTTTCTCCCAGCATCATCCGAAGTGGCGTATCTTCTTAATTTACTGGCAGATAATCGGGCACTTACTATTTCAGAGCTAGGTGATGTTATTCAATACTTGAAGGATAGAAGAGACAAGCTGATTGATGCAGAAAGAAGACCTTTGGCTACAGATGGTTTGTTGTTTTTCTTTCCTCCTAAAAAATTCATAAATCTTTGAATTAATTTAATTAAAAAGCAGCAAAACAAAATATGAAAGAGAATACCGCTGTCATGTTCATCAGTTTATGAAAAAAGATGTGCTTAAGATGTTCTGTTTCTGTATATTTATAATTTTTATTTCCAAATTGAAGTACTTTTCTGTCTAATTCCTGACTTGTTACTCACAGACATGCCTACTGTTCTAGAGAATTCTGGATTTGTTCTAGAATCTCACCTGAAAATTACCCTTTTGGAAATCTGCATTTTTATTGCAAAATCAATGTTTTTGTCAGTTGAAAAATTTGTTTCTCTCATCCCACGCAGCAAACCTTGAGTTAGGCTTTATTTGCGCTAACACTGCAACAAACTTTTCAGACAAACCTATTATGGCGCTGCTGGCTATGTTTGCTTTCCCCGTGCCCATGTGCATGTCAGTCTTGCATTTAGCAACCTGAAGAGGGTTGTATGTGGCAAGTGACTAGATTAAGCTTTTTTCCAGCAAGCTGTATCTTACTGAGGAGAGCAATTAAAATAATTCTAATAAATTTGAAATCAATAACCTAATCTTTAAAAAATCTCTGATGCAAAATTTCAGTTTCAGTAGAAATAAAGGAGTTTGACACCATTGTTTCCATTTTTTATCTGTTGCTCTGGTTGAAATTTATTACTAGAGACTGGAATTAAACATGCAGTGCGGAGTAGCGCAGTTAGACACAGGGATGGTGTAGAGCTTTACTTGTGCTGATTTAGACGCAGCATTTAAGTTTAAACCTAGACAGTTTGATTGACAAAAACACTTGTGATAATATCATGACCCACAAGTAGATCTACAAGATGGTGTTTAAGATCTTCAAATTGACAAAAAGGACATTGTCCTATACAGAAATTCCCATTTCTAAAAGAGGACAGCACTGTTTTCAATAAGAATATGTCACTTCATACTCAGAGAAATTCCGCGTTATATGGAAAGATTAGGAGATTGCTTACCTATAGTCTTATCTGATTGAGAAAAGCTAGTGAAACAAAATTTTGATGGGAACATGAAAAACAGCGACCCACAATTAATGAAATCTGTGGTAGAATTTAAAATTTAGTTGATATCAATGGATTAAGAGGCCTTTTAACATATTCTGTTAATGTGGGGTCGATTTGCCAGACCTTTATGTAAATACATGTATATTGGAGTGTATCCGTGTATGCAGTGTGTGAGGCGTGTTGGCTGAGTGCTTTGCACTGATCTAGATAGAACCTTCTATGCTCTACACTCTCTTCTGTCCTAAAGGTACACCTCTTTGATTTGAAGCATTGTTTTTCAAATTGGGGCTTAGCTACATTAAAGTTTTCCTCTTTTGTTCTATTAACATCAGTTCTTGTCATATTCAGGTTTGTACCGCATTTTTATCTGATGTTCAGCGTATTTGCACTTGATATAACATTAAAGTGTTTTTAAGGGTAGGCATGTCTGTACTTAGAACTCTTTGCTCAGTGTTAACAAGTTCATTTTTCATTTCCTTTCAAATCAGTTTTTGTGAACATTTATTCTTTTTTTTTTTTTTTTGAATTTTTCAGCATCAGCAACAACTTTCTCTAAACCACAGCCACAGACCTCCAATGTACCAAACGCAGATGACCTCACAGAAAAGATTCTTAATTTGATAAGCAGCACAAGTGGAGGTCTTCAGGGACTTATTTCTTCTGTTAATGTAAATAATGCCATTCAACAGCAGCAGCAACAGCAGGCACATGATCAGCAGAAGCAGCAGAGCTTCCAACCTGCCCCTCCTCCTCCCCCTCCACCTCCACCTCATCAAACTTCTACTCCTAACACTGTGATGAGCAGTGGGAAAAGTACGATGATCAATTTTGATAACCCTAATGTCCAAAAGGCTCTTGACAACTTGATCCAAAGCAGTCCCGTCCTGAGACAAACCTTTACCTCTACTGTATCCCCTGCCTCAACTGAACCTCCGGCCCCTAGTATTGATAGTGTGTCTCAGATGGTGGGTAGATCCTCCATGAAGGGCTATGGCCAGGCGGTTGGCCCAGATGCTCTTGTTGGGGGAGGAGGAGCAGGGCCAGAATCTTATGGTATGTTTAGAATGCAGAGACCACCTCAGCCCATGGGTGCTACTAGCAATACTGTTGGACTGACAAGGCCGCAAACTTATAACCAAGAACCATTTTGAAGATGTTATATTCAAGACTATCATAACATTTGTATAGTTAAAGTTAGGCAAGAGTTTTTTTGGTTTTTTTCAAAGTATGAAACATTAGGTGACACATGAAAGACACTGAAATGGAAATATTTTTAAAATCTATTTTGCATGCTAAATTGTTTTAAGATTTGCAGTTTTTCCTTTATAATTGTACAGATTATTTTTAGAGAAAGGAATCAAATAAACACCTAATGTGTTTGCTACTGATGGGTGTTTTTGATTGTCTGTTCTGTTTTTTAGGCATTTCTCAAAATTTAATTTTTAGATTTTACAAAATGCCTTCATGCCCATCTTCATATCTTGCTATAAATGCAATTTTATGTCTGAATTTGTTTAAACCACTTGAAGATAAAATTCGAGCAAAAATTGGTGCTTACACATTAACAATACGTCTCTTAAGGCATGGCAAAAATACAGGCAATCTACCACAGAATGCAGCATACACAGAACAATCACTCGAACAGAAGATGAAAAGTTTATTGTCTTGCATTCTATGGATGTCAAAAAGAATTTGAAATCTTTCTTATGCAACAGTTCCTGTAAAGAAATTTTGATGGAAGTCTTATTTCATCGGGGTATTTATTGTTTACTGTTTTGTATCAATTTAACTATAAACTGTTCCTAAAAATTCATTGTTGACAATGAAATGTTCAAATTTGAATTATTTTTTGTTTAGAAAGGTTCTTATGTATTCAGCAAATTCCCGTCTTCTACTGTTCAGTAGTTGTATCTTTGAATTATAAATAGCACTGTTATTTGTAAAGAAATAAAAACTCATGAATAAAAATGTGTTGAAACTGTTTAATATGTGATTATAAATAAAGCATGCAGTCTCACCTTCAAACAGACATTCACAAATTACCCAAAACTTTCAGCTTTTGTGTTTTGCATTCAATTTTGCAATTTCTGAAGAATAAGCTTTAGCACATGGGTAGTGCACTAGAAATTGGCACATTATGTCTCTGTAAATTCTTCAGAAATTTTTATTTTATGCATTCTGAAGCACCTTCACCATATGTGGCAAAGATATAGCTTAGTCTTGCTGCAGGCATTTCCTGGACATGGTAGAAATCGAGGGTGTAAACATGAAGAGCAATCAACCATTTCCATTTTCTAGTAAATTTATTTACCAAAAGGTCTCTCCTTGAAATATGTATCGACATGCACTTTTGTTTTATTGTTGTTGCTTTGGCTTTAATTAATAGTTTTTTGCTGGTTGTCTCAAGGGAAGTAAAATTTATAGATCTGGATGACGTTTGAAAATAAAATAGCTAGACTTTTGTGGCTTTCTTGCCTCTTTAAGAGCAAGATCCAACCTGAGTAGGAAAGTGTGTTCCATTATGAGAAATTCCTAGTGGAATTAAAATTGAAAATTGAAGAAGTTATAGGAACATTACCAGTTTAGAACAGTGTATTCTTTTTCTTCATGGTAACCATGAGAATGGATATATCTTTTGCTTTGCTTAATTCAGACCTTTAGGCAAGTCATACGTGTAGTAAACAAGGCCTAGACTGAATTTATTAGCTGATCAATATTCATGCTGGTCGTTGTTCAAACATAGATCTAAGAATGATGATTGCAAAAACAAAAAGACCATACCAAAAAAATTGTCTACTGCTATTTTTGTAAGAAGAAAATTTTAGGGTTATTTTGCCTGGAGGCACAAGCAGGTAAAAGTGGTGCTGTTCGTTTCATCTATAATAAAATTTCTTCTTGAAGAATACAACAAAAGAACTTGTATTAAAGTACATCAGTATATCGCTCAAAGAACTATAATTCAGTATCCTTATGACGCATTTTTTGGCTGAATCAAAATTTTTAATCAGAAATGAGTGATGAAGGTGTAAAAAGTATCCATGTGAAAATTTCCTGACTTAGATAGGATTAGATGAGGATTGATGAGATACTGTACAACTTAGGGCAACAACTACCTTTCTCCCAGGATTTATGATGTCAGAGGAGAATATAGGGGAATATAGAGAGATGTAACCATTTCTAGCACATTTGTGATTTCATACTTTACTCATAATGATCATGAACCATTTGAACGCTATTGATTAACCCATTTTGATTGGACACACTGTTAACATTTTTACAGAGCAATATCAATTATGGGTCAGAGGAAAAGGATAGGGATCATGATAGATAAGAACAAAATGAAGTGGACCAAAAGTGAATATTTAGCGGCCTACCTCAATAAGTGCTAGGCTGTATCAGTAGTACTAGTGGTAGTAGAACCAAACCTAAACATAGGATTTAAACTGTATTGAACTGAATAGCTCACATGTTACCCCTTATCTACTATAATACGTTATAGTGTTATATCAAATCACAGTTGTATGATTTACCATTCAAATCAGAGTGGAAACTTGCTTTATAAAATAAAGTCTCTGTTCTAATTCTTTCGTCAAATTGGCAATCTTACTCCTAGTGAATGACTCTGTCATCAAGAATCGTGAGGATGGACAGGTAATTGAAAATAAATACCATCATAGGTGTACCATTACCAAGTATGGTAAACTAAAAATTTAAAGATTAATTAAAAAAAAAAAGATGTGTATTTTACTACTTTGTATGATTACTGGGAACTCCAAGGAAACGAGATAAATTTGTGTATTTGGCAAAATTCTGAATGGAAAACTGAATAGTAAAATGATTCTTTTAAATGGTTCATAAACTCATATTCTCAACTTGTGTGTGTTGATTTTTTTCACCCAAAATGAAAGTAGAAGAAATTGAAGGAATGAAACCTTGCATTGTTCTTGTACCTGTAGAAAATGTATAAGTCTCATTCCTACTCCCAGCTACTCCTCGTCTGCTTCAAATCAAATAATATGAGCCTCCTACAGGCTTTGTTTATTATAGGTAAGTGTGATGTCTGACAGAGTGACAGTCTAACTATGCACAGGTGACTACATGTATAACAAAGGTGAGCAAAAAATGCATACATGAATAAAATTTCTAGTTTTATTTTCGTTTTTTTTCTCCTAAAATAATGCTTCCTCTATCACTATACTCTCTTCTCTGTATAGCTTCTCTCCCATTAAATTTCTTCCTATGCCATTCCTAATATCTTCAGCCCCTATGTTTCATCTTTAACTCCCTTCCCTCCTTCCTTCTCTCTCTCATTTGTTTTATTTAAAAGAATAATTTTTGTGTCTGTTCTGGTTCAAAATTCAGAGCAATCGATATATCACAAGGCAATGCAAAAATGTCCCCCTCCCCCTTTTTTTCGAGTTATTAACAATGCCTTACTGAAATACAATTTTTACATCCTCTTTTCTATAATTCAAAAGTATTAATGTATTATGCCTCTTCTGCAGAATCCAAATTATATGGAGATGTGAATTACTTATTACACAAGTGATTTTTTTTTTTTTTTCTGAGAATAATGGATAGTGAGAGAAGTATAAAAGAAAACCTTTTAATGAAAGAAAAGAATTTTTAAGGCAAAACATCCAAGTAATTTTTTTTTTTTTTATGTCAATATACATGTAAAAGTAAAAGAGAAGAATTGGGATTTTTAAAGCATATCAGAGTATGCTGATTACCAATGGTGGAGTGCATGTTACAGATAATCTTGAGATCAAGAAGAACAACCCCCACAACCCAACCCCCCCAAAACAAAACAAAACAAAAAAAAAAAACCTCAAGAGATGTTAAAATGCCATTGAATATTGATTTTTAACAATTTTTGATCCTGTAGCAGCACAGTACATGCCATGCTTATCTGAATGTACCAACCAGTAAACCATTTTATGAGCCTGCTATTTTTATTTGAAGATTTAAGACCAGTGTAAAAAATAATAATTAATATGAAAAGGCTGGCTGCGAAATACTGAAATATAAATCAGGGCTCAAGACCACCGACATCAAATTCTTCAAACTGACAGCTCTCTACATGTGGATCAACAATTTCTGACTTCAATTAAGTTGAAGGATGTATGGTTGCACAGAACTGGTTAGAAATTCAGAAAATATATTTTTTTCCAATTTGCAAATCTATTTAATCATATCTTTTTTTGTCTGCTGTATTTTTTTTGTTCGTTTCTGGGGTCTTTTTTTCATGTAAGTTAATTGCTTTTGCTTATGGTTAACAAGCTGGTAAAACTAAAATTATTCATCATAATAAGATACTTTTTAAGGTTATTATACAGTGTGCATAAAAAGAAAATTTTAAATTGTTATTCCTTGTTGTATTTGAAAGCAAGATAAAGAATCGTGAGAAAGGACAGGTTGGAAAGATATTCCTGCATATAAGACAAAGAAGCCAGGCAGAAATAATGTTTTATAATTTTAAGAGATAGATAGAAAAATTGACAGTCGCTGATGCAGTGATTGAAATTGAATTAGAAGTAGAGGATTTGATTTTAAAGCAGTTTAAAAACTAGAATGAGTAATGTGCAGTACTGTTAGATGTATCTCTCTCTCTAGGAGCCACCCTCTCTGAAACGGACATTGGTGATCATGTTCCTCCACTCAAACCTGTTCTCAATTAATCTTATAAAGTTGTTGTTGCTACCATTACTTATTGCTTTCAATAAAAGTTATTTTCTGTTTACTTCTACTGCGTTTGCCTTCAATCTTTCCAGTGATAGCTAAATGTTCTAACCTCTTGCGTTGGCAAATATGGCCTAAAAATTGTGGTTGCATTCATCTGATAAACCACATCTCTATGGTTTCAAGTTTTCTCTGGTTTTTATTTTTTTAATGTCCAACTCTCACTACCATGACCATATATTTGTACATATGTTTTCATTATGCTTATTTTGGAGTCCATACATATGTTCTGTTTGCCAGTATTCGTTTTATTTTTTTGGAATGTGGCTTCATTAACGATGGCAATTCTTTTATTTATTTCACTTGTGCATCTGCCATCTGATGTGATCAGGCAGCCAAGATATTTGAATTGTGTGAAGTTTTCTGTTCACCTTTGCTAACCAGATCACAGTTGGGGTTTGATTTCAGGATTTCTTTGCGATAACTATGCGTTCGTTTTTTTCCCATTCAAGAAATCAAAGACAGGCCCATTCCCTTGCCCTCTAAAATAACAAGTTTTTGAAGTTGATCACCAGGTTATGCTATTAAATCTATCATCTGCATATTACCTATGGTTGAGGTTTTCTCCATTTACTTTAAAGCCTGAAATATCTTCTAGGTCCTTAAGAATATTTCACTATATAGGTTAAAAAGGCCAGGAGACATTACGCATCCCTGCCTCATATATCTTTTGCAAGATTTGAAATCATTGCTTCCCCTTCAATTCCCTAAAGATGCAGGTTTGGTTTCCAATATAGATTTCTAAAAACTTTCAGACCTTTACTGTAAGTATTTAATTTTTCTGACTTGTGAAACAGTTTTTATGTTTTACTTCGTATAAGGTCTCAAAATAATCAATGAAGCAGAGATTGAAGTCTTAATTCATTGACAAAGCGAATACACCATTATTAGGCACAAAGCCAAACTTCTGCAAATATTCTGCTCTTAGACTCTTGTGCATTCTGAATAAATTGCATTTGTGTATATATGAGTATCAAAATGATGCATCTCCTTTAGATTTATACCATGGAAACTTCAAGTCTTATTTGAATGTCTCAAAAATTGAAGGTTCAAAGGTGAATATTTAAGGTTTTTTTTTTTCTCTTTGGCTTTGTTAGTAATTATCTCATAACCCATAGTGGATAAAGCTTCATTTGCTAAATTCAAAGCTGTCAATACACCAATCAATTTTCTTTCGTTTTTTTTTTTCATGTTTCAGATAATTTTTCCTTGAAATTTAATGTGCAACAAAGGTAACATCTTGAAAAAAAGGAAATGCAACACCGTCATTCAATACCAGGCTGAAACTGTTGCATGTGCAGTAGGCACCAACTTGGGACAGAAACCCAACAAAAAATAGAACATCCGAGGAAACCCAAGGTATTACTATTAGAATCCACTTGGTCTAGTCTCAAGGAATTTAAATTAGAAGGTTTCCATTGTGTTTAGTTATGATGTGCTGTAGCAATGATGGTTAATGCTCTCCTTTCCCAGGTTTGTGAAGAAGTGCTTTTCGAGCCTCTGGCTTGCAGAAGAGAGTAACCTGTCTCTGACATAAAAGAAATGGATTAGGCCTGCCTACCAAAATTAAGCCAAGAGCCATCTGGGAAAGCTGTGCATAACAAAGGTCTGCTTTGGAAAGATAATTCCTGTGCATGTGTGTGTGAATACGTATATGTTTGTCAGGTAGGAAAATTTGTAAGTAGTGTTGGCCTGTAACTTTCAATACAAAACAATGACAGTAACTATCTCACAATTTTTCAAGCACACGACAGATAAATAACACAGGAGGTGGCATCAAAATGTTTGCTTTTACTAGCCTTGTTTTGCATTGTTTTTTTTTTTTTTATAATAAAGTAAGCTGTGAAACCTTTTAGTAAAATTTTGTCACCCCACTGTTCCTCTATTCTCATAGGGTGACTGCATGTCTGCAGCAGGGCTTTTTGTCAACCCTGTGACAGTCTACCCCTTCAAGCGCGTGCCTTCAAGGGGTTTTTCCACGTACAGGTTGAAAGTAAAAGAAAAAAGAAAAATTATTATTCTACTCTTGAGAAAATTACTCTAATTTGCACTGATGACACAGGAGCTGTGCTGTAATGGGTGATAAGTTAAGGAAGCTCATAATTCATAATTATACCAATGTATTTTATTGATAAGCTACCATTTGATAAAATTTTCAACATAACAGTAGACAAACATTTTTCTTTT
>BLXT01000514.1:468811-484690 GCA_019648995.1 Plakobranchus ocellatus | reverse complement strand
AACTCACAAGATGTCTTCTCTCAGGCCGACGTGGCGACAGCTAAAGCTGCATGCAGGCGGCTCCAGCAAAGCTTTGAAGCTGGTTGTAATGGATTAACATAATGGTATAAACATTTACATTGCATCGCCTCACGATATAGCAATTCACAGACCCTCCCCGCCCATTTCCTAAATACATGTACTTCAAAAGCTAGGTGTCGTATTAACAAGGCAGGAAACTATCAAACAGCCTACTAAAATCTTTTTTGGTAGTGCAAAATACCAGATAACCTCGCCCGCATCGAAATGCATGCTATCTGATATTTATCTAATAAGCCATGACTGGCCATCATCAAAGAACCCGAAAGGAGTAAGAAGAAACCATTGGAAATAAGTTGAGAACCTGTGAAGAAGTTACCATTAGATAAATGGTGTACGGAAAAGCCACAATGAGAAGCGGCCATCAGATAATCTACCAAGCTATGAAGAAGTTACCATCAACGGAAACGCCCCGGTCAGAAGACCTCGCATTAGCAAGCTGCAAAAAGAAGTCACTATCAGACAACTTTACCTGCCTAGGAAGAAGCAGCCATCAGATCACAAGCTATAAGGAAGTCACCATCAGATAACCTGCACAGGAAAAAGCCACTATCAGAAAACCTCGTGTTGGCAAGCTATGAAGAAGCGACAACCAGATTACTTTACCTCTAAAGGAAGAAGCCATTTTCAGAAAACGTGGGTAGCAAGATACATGTATGAATAAGTTACCATCAGATAACCTGCACAAAAAAAGCCACCAACGGAAAACCTCGTATTAGCAAGCTATGAAGAAGCGACCATCAGATTACCTTATCCCTATAGAAAGATGCCATCGTCAGATGACTTTAGAAGCATGAAGAAGTCACCATCAGTCAGTTAACTCGCACTGGAAAACGCCACTATTACAAAACCTCACATTAAAAAGAAAATACATGTAATCATTTGAGAACCTAACCACGTTAGAAAAACGCCTTCAGACAAAGTTGCCAGCAAAGTTAAAAAAAAAAAAAAATCAATAACCAAACCAGAATAAGAAAGAAAAAAACCCAACAGGAAATCTAACCGCTGGAGGAAAAAGCCACCCAGCTAGCACAGAAAAAAGGTGCACAAATCAAAACTGTTATCACCGTAGCAGCAGAGGAAAAACACCATGTAACCGAACTAGAAGCAGGAAATAAAAATATAACATACCTATCAGAAAAGGGAAAAGGCCATCTGATAAAACCACAGACTGACCTTTGGTCAAACAAACCAACACATATCAACCATTTTTTTTCCAACTCGTCACAACATAAAAAAGATTAATAGAAGCACAGCTCAGCAAGTTAACTCTTAATCATCAATAACAAAGACTTGAAGGCCCAGAAACAATATGCGCATTAATATACCATACAAATCTACTGTTGTTTTTCATGACTATACTGACTTTTATCTATAACCCACACAGCACATATTGAATATTATTTATATATATAATATGTGCGATAAAAATAACGTTTCAAGCAAAATATGAACAGTCCTCCATGAAAAATATTTCATTCACAATTGCAAGCCCAGTGGACATGATATTACATCTACATTACCTGGATGTTGATATTGCACTGAGAAAGAAATTTCTTCCACTCTTGATGTTGATTTAGTTCATGTACAAAGTAAATCCTGGGCTTAAATACTTTAATGCCATCAGTGAAAATTTCAAATGAGCTGCACAGTTCTTTGACTTTTTTAGAATTAGATTTTCGAACAACAAACTGAACAAAAAAAAATTTCACATCAAACGAAAACAAACCGAAAATAGAAAGGTTTAACAGATATCACCAAACAATTCAAATGTACTTCTTTCGAAAGCCAAAAAAAAAAAAACTGTTTATGCAGCAATCAGTATTCTATGGAAATCGAAATAGACTTTGTACTAAACAGCAAAAAAATTAATAAAATGTTTCGTCAATGTGAAAGTGTGCCAACACATTTAACCAATTTGCTCTAAACTGAGCCACCTCCCATCTGGCCAAATACCCAATTGTAGTTGAGTCCTTGGCAATTTTCATCTTTATTTTTAACATGGAAAAAAAAGCACGTTCCTTGTTACGCCCGACATCTACACAGTAAGATCGAAAAATATGTATCGAAAGCAGTGCGAGAAAATCTGGGCTAATTTGGCAGAATCGAAAAAAAAAAAATCGATTAATACATGCACAAATCAGATGTATCACATAAGACTGGAGGAAAAAAAAATGTTCAGGTTTCTCCTTTGTGTCCTTCACAATGCTTTTGTTTTTTTTTTTTTATGTTAAAAATCCATGTCTAGGCTCAGAATCAACAGAGTCCTCTCCAGTTTCCTGCAATGCAACAAAACTCACACAAGATGTTTCAACTGTTTTAGAAGTTCAAACTGTGACTTCCAACTCGACCTGGTCTCTAGCCATATAACGAAGACTGTAGAAGACAGGATAAACTTGAAAACTAGTAAATTTCACTAAATGTTATTGTTATATGACCAATTTTCAAATCTTTTGAATGATGCATATATGCTTAATACACTGTAAGTCAAACCTATATTTATATTCATATATGCTTTTGATTCTCTTAAATCTCTAAACAAGCCTATTTGACCTTTAGGGTCAATGAAAAGCTGAGGTCAGTGAAGAGATATTGTACAGAATTAGTCCAAATTGTACCTTTTTTCTACTGTTTCTTAAAGACACCAAGGGCAAAATGAGTTATAAGTAAAAAAAAACATGCTTCAGTCCCAAATTTAAAGATGTAACAACTCCAATTGAGGACAGTCTCTTCATTTATATATCATGTCCAACTCATTCATATTAATATATTTTGAATATTATTGTTTCGGTCATATAATACCTAAATATGGTATAAATATCATGTATTTTCTGTGTAAGTACTTTCAACAAATATTTTAGAGCCTGGGATATCATATTGATGATCTCCTGAAGACTATCTAACATAAGTATGGTGAAAATGTAAAAGTGGACGAGGAAAAATCGTAACTCAGCTATCTCAGAATGACGAATTACTACTAGTATACTTGCTAGAACCAACACTTACTTTTAAATAAACTTCTACATCACAAGATGAAAGAAGAAGTAACGAAAAAAATTAAAAGGCAGAAATTTAAAACAAGTCTTGCTCTTTCAAGAGTACATTGTACATAGGTAAACAGGATTTTAAATGTGCATGGGGTATTCGACTGTAAGGTAACGGCAAAGCAATGAACAAAGCCACGCATTTCTGAACAGTGTATGTATAGTATCTACACAGGTTTTTTGAGGAAAAAATTCTGGATATGAAATTTGTACAGGATATAGGAAATGCTCTTAGCATGCTAGACAGCCTACTCAGTCAATTTGCACAGAACCACAAGCACTCCATCACATTTCATAATCATAGCCTTCTACACTCAAAAATTGCTGCTCTTAACAAAGCAGCCAAGAAAAAAAACCCAGCAAAATTAACACAGATAAATAAATCTTAAAATGTATTAAGTGAGTAAAAGAAGCACATTATCTTTTTTTTTTTTTTTTTTTGTGACAGTTAGACTGCTTTTTTTCTTTATAGAAACATAACATGAAGGTCTAAGCATTCAATAGAAATGTAAATTCTCATTTCAATAGAACTGTTGTAAAAACTATTAAAGTTTAATCATTTTAAAATATCAAACTCTGCACTGGAAGAGAGCCAGATGGAAAGAAGAGTGGAAGAAAAGAGGAAAGGAAGCTGAGATTAGGGGAAAGAGAAATGAGAGAGAGAGAGGGAGAGACAGAGAGAGAGAAAGAGAGAGAGAGAGAGAGAGAGAGAGAGAGAGAGAGAGAGAGAGAGAGATCAGACCACTTGTTCCATTTACCAATCATTAATAAATTTTCTTTTCCACTTCTAAAATCTAACATTTGTGCTTAATGCTAAGACAAGGATGAAGAGCAATGTTTGTGTTTGGTTGTCACAGGAGTAAATCTTTATAACACAAAACATGAAACTGATTACAATGTGTTTTGTTAAATATATTTATAAAGCAATCAACGGGGGTAATTGCTTTCAATGAATGCATGGGGTACATTGGCTGATAGAGAAATGATGCTATCAAATAACTTATATCTTAGCTGATTCAAAGATGCAGCCAGCTCTGGTCAAAAGGTAGCTTAAAAGAGGAAAATGTTTGAATGCCACCTGCTGAACCAAAAAGTAGGAATGATAAAAACCCAGCATGCATGATATAAGAGTTTTTTTTTTTTTTCATGCCTCTTGGCCAGTTTTAATGTTTATAAAAAAAGTTGTGTATGTACATATACAAGTATGCTAAATAGTAAGGAGCTTAAAGATGAATTATATAACACTAACAGCTTGCTTTGTTTCTGTTTCCCCCCCCCCCATTCCCAAGTGCCTTGAAAAGTCATGCACAATTACTCAGAGGGACCCAGTGCTAGGGTTTTGATTTTTCTTCTTGGCATTTCACGTCATTGTTAAAAACCTTTGCTTTCCTCATCATATAAGAAACATAGCTGCCTTATTGGAGCAGGGTAGAGAAAGGATAACAGAAAAAAAAATGTGTTAGACTGTGCTGGATCATCTTCTCACAGGGTAGCCAAGTGCTCTAGAGACTGCACCAAGGCTAATTTATAGATAGGTACCATATGTAATGGACATCAATTTATTTTTAATTGGTAATCATGAAGTGAAACAATTAATCGTTATCAAATTCTTTTTAAAATGCTTTTATTTCAATGTATACACAACAAATTATAAAATGCTAAACTTGTGTGTTCTTTGCAAAATAATATTTTATGTGCTGCAAAAAAAAAATAACCTTGAAAGACAGTCTATCTTTGATATAATTACTCATTAAAATTGTCGGCAAAAGTGAAAACATTAGAAACACACAGACACTGCACACCTGGAAACAGAGAAATAAATTTAAGGATCTTGACGGTGCTCCAATAGTCGAAAGGAAATGAATTAAATATAGTAAAAGAATAACACCAAAAAACTAAAAACTTATCACCAAGTCGAACATCACAGAGCGTACGTTAAAGATGTTTCTCTCTACAGGCTTTAACAGGAAAGAAAAGGATTTTCCCCCCTTTTTTTCCTGATAAATCCTTTAGAATAAAACGTTTTTACCCTTACTCTGTGCTGCTCAACTTTGTTAAAATAAGTTTGAATTTCAAATTGATGGTAAAAACTATTCTTTTACTATATTAATTTTAGGCAAATAAAGATGTATCTGATCAAAGAAAAACTAGAATGATATCCCCAGCACTCATTCGCTGTAATACAGAATCACATTAATAAAATTATTAAAATTGTGATGACTTATAGTTTTTTTCCATGAAAGCAATTCAAAATATTAAGTTCCCTGGCAATTCCAACAAATTCACTGGAGAACAATATAATCCTCTAATTAACCACCGTTGAGAAAGTTCACTTTAAGTCCATAACAAAACATAAGGCAAAAAAATATATGGATAAGATTTAACCTAATGAAATTTTCAATTTTTCTGCTTACTGTTTCTTATTCTAGATCTGCAATTTATACGTCAAAATGATTCAATGATATTTTCTTAATTAAATATTGTACAATCATGGCCAAACATTTCAAAAGGACAGAATCAAGTATGATGAAATTGGTTACTTTTAGTAGCCTTGAATGCAAAAATAATTTTGCTTTGTCTATTGTTTTTTGTCAACACATTGTGAAAATGAAAAACAGTTTTGGAAAATAACTGTTAAAAAATTAATGATCAAAATAAAATAAGGAAATATAGGTTGCTCTTCAGAACTGACTATACTAATAGAAAAAGTTTAGGCCTTTTTACACACATATTATACAATAATAAGGGTTTCAATAACTTGTTTCCATTCATGAACGCTGGGGAAAGAAGTATCACATCAAAGTAATTATTATCTGCAACTTTTGACACATTTATCATTTGAAAGTTTCACAATGAACAGACTATAGATCTGGCTGGGCTGAGATACAGTTACATAAACACTATTCTATATTGTTTAAATCTGTTCGCATTGAACTTACTTTAATATTTTATTTTAATTTTATATACTTTGACTGGGCACGTTAAACTTAAAATTTAAAAAAAAATCTATGAACTAAGAAATCCTCTTCTGTGGTCAATTTAACCCTCTGCACAAAGTGAAGCCACCAGCAGCATAGTTCATAAGTATCACATTTCAAGGCAAGAGACACACACTATTTTGCCAAACCAGCAAACAAAGGAGGGTGATGCCTGATGAATATTTCACTTACAATAGTATTTGAGAACCATAAATTTCCCAGAATTTTTCGCACTTTGCATCATAATGGTTTTCATTATGAAATTTTATAAAATGGAAATAATACATTTTGTTCAGCTAAATATTTATTAGCAGTTCCTTCAATTTGCTTTAGACTAGGATTGTACTTATCATAGTTTGTACCTCTTCTATTTAGATTTGAGAAACAAGTATCATTTGCAAGTAAATAATTTATGTCAAGTAGAAAAGTGGTCACTATGTTATGCTCTCTTACACCACACATACACGCATAAAACACAAACACATAACATATAACACAAGCTAGGGGAAGTTGCATTATCAGAACTATTCATCGTACTTCCAAGAATTATATGGTTCATGTTCTCTATTCTGACGAAAATCTACAGGCAAAAAGTTCTGTACAAACCAGTCACACGTTTCAGATGAACTTGCTGTCAGAGCCTTCATTTGAGGTGTCAAAAGAGCATAATGCTGCTTTAAGATTATCTCACATTAGTGTTTCTGTAACACTTACCCTTCACACATATGTATAAGGATCCTCCAATTTGGCATCACATAATGAACAGTGACTCCTGTTTGGCTCATTCTCTAAGGTGCAAACTGGGCATGACTTTTTGGACATGCCTGGTATTTCTCTCATGTCAAGAGTTTCTGAAAACCCAGATGATGCCAAGCTACCATTTCTCGAGGCTGGATTAGTTTTGGGCCTGCTGCTAGAGCACACAGTACACATTGTGTCTGAGGGAGAGTTTCTAGTGGTACACCGAGGACACTCCCAGTTTGAGCGAGTCAAATCCATGCTGCGAGAGGCTCGACTCCTCTCTGCTTGGTCTGATACAGCTTTATTCCCAGTTCCAATGTTGTATTTCAGTGAGCTGCTATTGCCCATACCAACGCGGAGTTGCTCTTTCCTCAAGACTGGGCTGGAGTGAGTAAGTCTGGTAGAGGGTGCAGTCGATGAAGACAAGCCAGGGATTTCCGAAGACCTACTACCATTTTGGCTCCCAATCATCGAGATAGTTCTCACTGGAGCATTATTAGATATCACAACTTTGCCCTGAGTTTGTGGCTCTCCAGGGATGAGGGGGGGAGCTTGATAAGCCAAGGCATCCTGTGTAGAGGCCAGACCACCTCTGACCCCAAAGTCAGGCTTCGTAGATCTGGGTGGAATACGAGGTGGCACTATGGGTGGTGAGCTGACACCATCTGTGTGCATTCGGCCTGCATAGATTTGTTGCGGCTGCTGTAACTGGGCAGCATGGCCTGATGCAAGATTTATTTGATGTCCATTTGACCCATTAGCCGTGTTGTAACCTTGATCAATAAATGATGACTGCAAGCTTGAGCCTGGAACTGAAAGCTTTGGGCCCACATAAGGATACGGTGGATTTTTGTACACCGGGGAGATATCTTTTTCAATGCCTTCATCAACTGAATATTCCACAGAGCTCATGTTTTGCCTCCCTGCCAAGGTGGGTGGGTATGTAGCTGGACCATGAACTGACACCCCAGGATTCTGTGCCACAATATTCATTAATCCAAGATGATGGAGTTGGGACAGATTCTTGTCTCTCTTGCGCTGCATTTGCAATTGGTAGTACTTATCCCATTCAATTGGTTCTACATGCCCATTCTTTGGTATTGCTGTGGATGTATCTTGCGGAGCATATGGCAGACCGCCTACAGCATGCAAGCTGCGCAGTATGTGCTCATCCGTGAATCCTTCAAAGTGATCTGGTTGCCTCTCCACCTTTCTATTGGCCAGATTAGTCATCATATCCGCGGACTCACCAGGCTGCCTCTGCCTGGTATACATACTATTTGCTGCTCTCGTGGAAAATGAGGATGTTGATGTTCCAGCATTACCCAGATTTTGATCAAGAACGATAGGTTCACGTTTGGGAATATGGGGCACAGCAGTGTAATCTTGTTGCCTTTCATCTTCAAACCCCAGAGGATTCAAGCCAACCTGTAATTGTGGGTTTTGATTGAACCCTACGTGTGCATTGATTCCTGACCTTCCCCTGGATCTGTCACCATATAAAATATCCCTGACAGCCTGGTCTAGGCTGACAGATAAACTTTTAACCACCTGGTGACACGAAAAGTTCCAAATGTAAAAGTTAATGATATGTTGTTGAAGACATTAAAAAAAAAAAAAAAAAAATTATAATAATTGCTTTTACTCAACCATGGCAAGAAAAACTTAATTAAAAAATATAAATTTAACATAAATTTAACATGAAGGACTCAGTTGTGATTACAAAAACAAAACAAAAACAAACTAAATACCACCAAGCATTTGAATATAAGGTGAAAAAATCAATAATGCATTCTCCATATATTATCATCATGAAGGTCATGTACATTTTGCCAATGTATGAAAAACCAAGGCAAACAAAAAAATTCACTTTTTTAATATCATCATCTTAATCTTCCTCTTTTTTCTACACTTAAAAAACGAATCATTATGCCCCTTCTGTGTGTTTTTTGAACATCATAAGACCTACCACTTCTTTAATAAAAATCTTAACCTTTGTGTTAAAATCAAATTGCCCAGTGTTTTGAAAAGTTATGATACCTAGAATAACATGTACTAAAGAAAGTTGATATTTTAGCAACTTCAAGCAATGATAAAATGTGGGGAAAAAAAGGAAAATTTAAGATAAAGGTCTGTATATTGTAAATACAGCAATCGACAGAGTAAAGAGCAAGTTAAAAAGGAGCTTAATAGATGATATCTCCATATAAAATTACTGCATCACAAGCTCAATCTGCCCTTTTCAAAGAATTCATATTTTGTATTTTTTGATATTCCACAACACTAAGGACAAAAAAAACATGAAATTAAAACAAAAAACATTGAAATAAAAAGCATTCACATGTAATTACTTTAAATGATTGGAAAAAAATTAGCTTTGAAAATGATCTTTCAATTGTATAGGAAAAAAGTGTACAAATCTGTCAGGACCTCATAATGCTCAGTAATAGCTCGACACAACTCTGCACAGAGTCGACAGTCGAATGCAAACACCAGAAGGCTATCGGGTTGCACTGGGTTCTCCAACACAAGAAGCTGCTTGTCAAGCAGGACCGAGTAGCCAGCGTGTCTGAAGATGGACTCTGGCTCAGGAAGAACACTCTTGATTCGAGTTCGGTAGAAACCACCATAGAGCTAATCACATGAGAGAGTACAAAAAGGCAAAAAAACAGCATTTCAATCTTATACATATATCACAGTGAAGTATATTTGATTTGGACTGCTTGTGTATGCACCCCATATTAATCATCAATGCATAAAATATAAAACTATTATGTGAAATCAATTTATAAAATCGATGAGAGCATGACAAAAAAAAAAAAAAAAATGAAGTGGATTTTACTTTTTACATAAAATATATATTCAAATTACATTTACCCCCACCCCCCAAAATCCTTCTTTTCCGAAGCTGCAGATAAATCCAAGATCTTTTTTTGAGACAGTCATTTTTGGATAAAAATCTGAATTAAAGCATGTCTTAAGCAAGTGAACTTGTTCTCAAGTTAAGTCCACCAATGACACAGCTTCTTAGAAATAAACAAATGAACAAAAAAAAAAAAAGAAAAAAAAAAAGGAAAAAGAAAACTGTGCCAGGACGTGATAACATTTCAATTAAATAGAAAAGAAATTGTATGGATCAAGTCATATTAAGTCTAATTTCAATCTACAGTTTATATAATCACTACAAATCATTGAGAACTTGTACCTTGATTTTTTTAAACTCCTGCTTCCAAGGTTGCTCTACCAGTTGAAGGAAATATTTCTCTAGACATTCGTAAGCTTTTGTCAAAGCTGATAAGTTCAGAGACGCTTTGCTGTGGAATTTCAAGGCTCTCTCAAACATTCCAAGGCAATCGGGTGTCTGAAACATATACACAGAAACCACCTGGGGAGGACAATGGAAGAAAGTAATAAATTTTTAACCACAGGTTCTATGCACTTCTGTGGTACAAGCTTTTGAGTTGTGTCAAGTCACGAGGCTTGTGTTGACAACTTGCAAATGACTGTGCCTACAAATTTCACACACCAATCACCCCCATACAAATTTATGAGATTTCTTTATAAAGCAAGGCCAACAGTTTTCAAAATATTTGGTTATCAACCCACGTATCTATGCTCAAGTATTAGTAGAGCAACAAAAAAAAAAGATTTTATAGAACTGGGGGGAACGTTGTCATGTAAATAAATATAGTTAATTTTGCATTTCCTAAATATTTATAAGAGAAAATTTGTTTCTTTCTTGTAAAATTTGAAAATGTATGGAAATTTACACCACATTTTATAAATGGAAACTGTCTACATGGAATTGTATCTTGGATTTAAGAAACTGAATCAAATCAATTCATACGAAACACAAACGAGTACAAAAGTAACGAAGATGGGCAGTTGCACACATCTCTTGTTAGGGGATTTTTCTTCAAGACATCATTTTAAGTAAGGACAATTTTGATTGAAAAAGCAAAAACTTCTTTGAAGCGCACTGCTAACTGTTTTGGGCATGTATTGGTATGGTATTTTACACAGTGACAATTACCAGTCTTTACATTTTTAAGACAACAATTTTGATAGATCTCATAAACCATCAAAAGAGATAATGAAGAAAAGAATGATTTTTTCTGTGAAATTTTTATATCGTTCTCCTACATTTCTTTCAAAATTCCTTCTCACTGAGTATTAATGTAAATGGTCTTCCTCGTATTCTGCATTGATGAACTACATTAGAAATATAAGTCTATGATAAGAGTTGTAACTTTGGGATGCACCAAACAATAATATATAATGAAAGTTACACCATTGTGGCACATTAATGTTCTAATATAAAGAACTTCAAATTTCAGATCTAAATCATTTTAAGATTATTCCTGTCACATTATTATATGCTTCAAATGTCCTTTCTATCTGTCTCTGTCAGCCTGAGCTAGGTCTATGGGGTTGTAAACAAGTCCTTCTTTCTGCTCTCCAGCATTACAAACAATGCCATGTGCAGATGCTGCTGACACAAAACAGTTGGCAATAAAAGCTCAGTTTTGAATAAGAGAAGTATCTGGTGAAGTTAAAAGTTAAAACTATTACCCACAGTCCGATTTTTCTGGTTCATATGTTTCAAAATTTTTGTTTCAAGTATTTCATAGCTAAAAATAAGCTGATTTCTACAAACGGAAAAAAGATGACATAAAAAAAAAAAAAAATTTTATACAAGTCTAATGGGATAATTTCTTAAATGTATAGACTTCTTTCCTCTTTCTAGGCTTCACCTTTCGATTTTAATGGCAAAATATTATGCACAGCATGACAGCACTTGTCAAAATAAATTTTTTAAACTTTTAATTTCAATTTCAGTTGTAAAGAGTTGTGAATCTAAGCTAAGGGGACCAAAATGGAATATTCCTTTTAACAGTATTATTAAATATTTGTACTTGACCTGAAAAAAAAAAAAAAGAAATCTTACTTTAATTCAAATGATAACATGTGAGGACAGGAAAAGCAAAATTCATTTTAAAAATTGTTACTTTATGATCATTTAAAGGGTTTTGCATTAACACTCCTGCACATATGTCTTGAAATGAGTTCTATTTTTAAAGAATCAGATGCATCAATGATTTACAATGTTGTAAATGCAACCTGTAACTCACATTAAAGACACTAAAGTTCACAATGTATATCTCACATAAAAAAGCAAAACAAATGGATTCTATGTTTTTACCTCTTTGATTGCAATTTCAATAAGACGCTGAATTTTAGAATTCAGCTCATAGATCTCCTGATCACTTAGTATGGTTAGACCTTGCTGGAGGTGCTGTTTCTTGTACTCATTTCGAGCATTGACAAGAGCCTCCATTGTGGTTGCACAGAAGTGAAGACACACTTAGTGAAGCAGAAACACACATACACACACACACTGTCTATCTCGCATGAATGACTAGAGTCTAGTTAGGCAGCATTTGGTATTGTTAAGTGTCTTTTCTTTACATTCTATATAAAACAATCAAGAATTTGTCCATGCCAAGATATTTCACAAATGTGTGCTCTTTGATCAGGTTGCATCAACATCAGACTGTGTGGTTTAATGTGCACAGCCCTCATGATTGCGTTCCTGGATTAAAAAAAAAAAAAAAAAGAAAAAAAAACAAAACAAAATCAAAACTACTTTTAAAAATCAAAGCCAAAAGTGTTACTTAGTTATATGCTATGTAACTTTTAATCTTCTTCATTGTGGGTGCCCAATCTGATGCAGGTAATGGCAATCATATCTTGCTTTATAGTACACAATTATTGTCTCTTAAAAAGAATGGAGCTTAGATTGTTTTGGTACAATATCTCACTGAGAATATTTTGATCATTTTTTAGAAAGCCAAAAAAAATAAAAATCGATTAAGAAGTAAATAAATTAATTTTTTTATGTACGATTATTGAATAAATCTGCACAAAATTTATTTCATAATCATACACACACAAAAAAAGGTGAAACTGATTTGGAGTCAGCATATGACTTGATCTCATCGGGTTTCACAAAATGAAACTGAAACCACACGCTGGCATCAGTTAGGTTTTGACAGAAAAAAAATTTTGTTTCAGCATGTATGAAAGCACTAAACCTTGATGGATATTTGCTGATGCCAGTTGATAAGTTATCACAGTACACATGCACATCTCTCATTTATTACATTGTAATTATTTTACTGTATAATTATTTTCAGTACAGCAGTTAGAAAAGATACACATAAAAAAAAAAAAAATACTCAGCAAAATATAATTTTTCTATTATGCATTTCAGACAACACAATTTCGTTCGGGTGACATTAAATTTTCAACACTTTTATTTTATGTATAAAAATGAACTAATAAAAGTAATATTATTTGAGTATCATATTTTCACTTCTTTCATTTAAAAAATTACAATACTTTATATTTATTTGGGTGATATTTCATTTTCAGTTCTTTATTAAATCGTAATGCTGTTCAAATGTACCCTACATAGTGCCCACAAGTCAAGGTGAAATTTGAGGACAAACTTTTATAATTGGAATTAGATTGCGTTAAAAAAAAATGTAGCTATCAATTATCATTGTGAACCATCTAATAGTACAATTAGACAAGCCTGAGCTCTTTAACTCTTTCAAGACGGATTTTTTTTTTTTTAATACAGACAGAATTCATGCTAAAAAGACAAGAATAGAGACTTGTCAGCTCCAATATATCAGCATATGTCCAGATGGGGATGAAAATTAGCACTGATACATGTATATATATATTAGCATAACTCTGAAATGATTTAAGATATCACAGGCTATGTTCTTTATGGTCACACATTATTCTTAATCAAGTCATCAAATATTTCAATCAAAAAAACATACTTTAAGCTGATGCCTGTAAATATATAAATTAAATCAGTCACATCTTGATCTGGAAGAAAAAAAGACTTTTAAATTATTGTAAAGGTATAGATCTAGAAAAAAAAAAAGAAATAAAATTCAAGTACTTAGGCCCTAAATGTTCAACCAGTCTCTAAGTCTTGAGTAAAGTTATCAACATCTAATCTAGCTCTAAATCTTAACTGCAGTTTGGTAAACTCAACATTACTTAAACAGCCTTAATCTAATTCTTCAGGATTGAAAGAGCTTTTTTGTAGGTCTAGATCTAGGGCTAGAAAAAAAGCCCAAGATACTTCTAATCTTCTTTTTTTCCTTGATTTCTATGCTACTGCTTACTAATTAATTTTTATCTTGATTCCAAATTTATCAGACAAGTTTCTGCACTGGGGAAACACTTCCTAGCAATTAAAGAGGATAGTAATACTGTTAAGGAAGATATCATTCTGATGAAGCTGAGACACATGACATTTGTATTTTCCTCGATTTATTATTTGTCAAAATGAAAGGAAACATTGAAAGTATTTATACGAGTACTAGATCTAGATCTCGATGTAGACCCTAATAAATTTAACCAACATATTAGAAAGTGATTCCCTGGGTGTGGAAATCCTCCTGATTGATCACTCCTCATACTTAGGCCCATAGATCTAGAATTTCTCCAAAAGCAAGAATTAAAACTGTAGCATTTAACAGGCTAGATCTAAATCTAGAGTCTAGATCTGGTTGGATCTATAGGCTAAGATCTAGATATCTAGTCGGATTAGACTTACTCTTACTTACCTAGAAGATCCAGATCTAGATCTAGATCTAAGCTTTTAAAAGAGTACTGCGTCTGCTTATTGGTTACTCATTCATTTCCAATCCTAGAATCCAGTTTACACAGGCTCCTAGATCTAGATCTCGATAAGTCAGGATCTAAAGATCTAGATTTTTTTAACATTGAGTCGAGTGGGCCTCCAGACTAGAAAAATCTAGATTCTAGATCTCTAGTTTAGATTTCGACCTCACTAATATATAAAGCCAGTGAAGGGTCATTGCAACAGTCAATCTAGAGTAAACTAGATCTAGGTCTAGGATCTAGATTTCAATCCTGGCTTTCTTATGTGCTTGGCTGCATTATTTCTTTTCCGATAAAGGCTTCGTTTCAATCCAGTAAGAACTGCTTCTTCTATGGGCAAACAAGCTAGCGCCTGATTTTGCTAGTATGCTCTTCAGATTGTGACTGACTAGCTTAGTTTCCAGCTCTATCTTGAAAGCTGCTGGAAAGTCGGGGAATCCCCCTTCCCACAAGTCCACCGCTGTGCTGCTAGGCATAGCACGTGTCCAGGTTTTTTTTGGTTTTTTTTTTAACTGCGACGTTAGCAGCAGGAACAGCACAGCCGTGTGACTGTACGCGTGTATGTGTGTCATTCAAACACAAAGGCAGTAAGGCACATAGTGACATATAATGCTTAAGCCTAAGCAAGCAGGGCTTGTCATTAATGCATTCAGTATTCCTAAGCCTGAAGGAGTTACAAAAGACCAACGTTTTATTAGTAGTCACTATTACCTATTGAAATAAAAAAAAAAAAATCACACACACACACACAGTCTGTCACCATTATAAAAATCGTTATTCTGGACCATTGCACACAAGGTAAAAATCCCTATACATCAATCTCCCTCAGGCTACGCTTTAAAGTCCTCTAAGTTCTGGAAGGGTCTTATATGGAAACCCAGTGGCACCAACAGAAATCGAAAGAAAACTTTGTCGTCCGGCAACATTGTAAAGAATGTAAAGAAAAAGAGGAAAAGAGCTACAACAGCTGAGCTGCCAGCAACAATTGCAAAAAAGTTAATAGTATGCAAATTGCCTTCTTCACAAGATTATTTTTATTTTTTTCCCGAGCTTGAAAAGTGTCACTAACCACTTCGAACTGTTGCCCAGTCAAGGCTACTGAAGTGTTACTGTTATATCTATATAATTGTTTTGTAAAAAATCAGATTAAATAGAAAATTAAAAGCAATACAAATTAGATTCGCTGTTTATTCGATATGTCGATTGCTTATTCATTCTAAAGTTGTTTCCATGATGCTTATTATAATTCACCCCGAGGTTCTCTTGACTAGATGTAGAAACATGTATTTGAACGCTGGGCCTTTTTTTTTTTTTTTTTTTTTTTTTTT